>PVLD010007063.1:0-94655 GCA_004027595.1 Dinomys branickii
CCATCATCTGTGTAACTGAGTAACAAAGGTGAAGGTAACATTATGTAGGACAGCATCCAGAGCTAATTCCCTTCTATGTTCTCTATAATTCTGTATTTCCTCAATCGTTTTTGTATTAACAGAAGTGAAGATAACTTTATATTATACAGCATCCAGTGCAAATTCCCTACTATCTTATCTATAATTTGGTATTTCCTTTCATGTTTTTGTGTTAACTAATGTGAAGATAACATTATGTAATACAACATCCAGTGCTAATTCCCTACTATATTCTGTATAATTTTGTATTTTCGGTATTGTTTATGGCTTATTCTGGTTCATATGTCTCCATTCTTTTGTCTTTAAAATAAAATTAAAAAAAAAAGCACGCCACTGGCAAATAAACAAACAATGAAAAAAACCAGACTTGGGGATCAATGGAACAGATTAGATGATGCAGAAACAATTCTAAACACACTCAGCCACCTTATGTTTGACAAAGGAGCCAAGCACATTCACTGGAAGAAAGATAGCCTCTTCAATAAGGTACTGGAAAAACTGACTTTCAATATGCCAAAGACTAAAACTAGATCCATGTCTCTCATTATGCACTGAACTAAAATTGAACTGGATTTAAGATCTAAATGTTAAAAGAGAAACAGTAAATCTGTTGGAAGAGAGAATAAATAGAACCCTTGAAGACATAGGTGCAGGGAAGATGTCATGAACAAAACCACAGTCACACATGAAGCACAACAAAGAAGCAGCAACTGGGATCTCATTTTCTTAGAAAGCTTTTGTACAACAAAAGAAATTGCCAATAGAGCGTGTTACCAGTGGGAAAAATTTTAACCCAGTTGTCCCTCAGACAAAAGAATAATATCTAGAACATATAAAGAATTGAAAAAAATTAGACCAATCCAAATTTCAACCCAAATTTAGAGATCCAGTCCAAAAATGGGCACCTGAGATGAATATGCACTTCCCAGAAGGAGAAATACAACTGGTAAACAAATACACGAAAAAATGTTCACCACCACCATTTGGGGAGATGCAAATTAAAACAATGCTGAGGTTACATCTCACTCCAGAAAAATGACAATTATCAAGAAATCAACTAATAACAAATATGAGTGGGGCTGTAGGGGAAAAGGGAATAGTTTTTCACTGTTGGTGGAAGTGTAGACTGGTGCAACCACTGTGGAAATCAGTATGGAAATTAGGATTAGAGGTCCCATTTGGCCCAGCTATTCTCTTGTTGGGTATCTTCCCAGAAGAATTAACATCACACTACAGTAATATATGTGCACCCATGTTTATAGCAGCACAGCTTGTAATAGCTAAATCTTGGAGACAACCCAAATCCTCATCAGTTGAGGGATGAGTAAAGAAGATATGGCTTTTTCAGTATAATGGAGTACTACTCAGCCATACAGAAGAATAAAGTTAACACAGCGCTAGGTAAATGGATGCACCTCGAGACCATACTCTTAAGTGAAATAAATTAGACACATGTGTTTAAATATCACATTTTTCTTAGTGTAAGAAACCAAAAAGTTAAATAAGGACCAAAGTGTATAATAGGTATTGTGAAATAGGAAGAAATTGTTCAAAAGAAAGGGGAACTAGTGAGGGGAGGTGGAAAGGAAGGAAGGGAAGAGAAAAATAAATGATAAAAGAGGATGAAATGGAAGCAAAGCTTTGTAAATAAGGATGGGAAGAGGTGTTGAAGGGAGAGAAGTGGATTTTAGGAAAAAAGGAACCAGAATATATCATGTACAGGTATAAATTTCCTATGATGAATGTGATCCTTGTGTATATATAAATTAATAAAAAATAAGAAATTACAAGCACTTTAATTAACTGCAATAACACTTGGATTAAGCAACATTCTCCTTGTATTAACTGCTTCATTCTCCAGGATCCTAGTAAAAGTGCCAGAGTGTTATGTCTATTATTTTACCACAAAATAATTCAGCATATATTTCCACGCCAATCCTTACAGTGGCACCTTTTACAATAGCCGAAAGATTAAAACAACTCAAAGGTCTATTGACTGATAAATAGATAAAAGGCATAACATACACACATAAGGAAGATTATTTAGCCTTAAAAAGAGATGAGATATTGACACATGCTACAACATAGCTGAACCTGGACAATATTATGCCAAGTGAAATAAGCAAGTTATGAAAAGAGGAGAATTTGTTAATTTTATGTATATACTGGTTAGAGAGTTTATCAACACAGAAATTACAATAGTGACTGCTGGGTAAAGAGGGAGAATTATGGTTTTTCTTGTTTTATGGGTACAGTACTCAGAATTTTAGTTTGGAAAAATGAAAAAATTTCTGTAGATGGGTGGTGCTGATGGACAACAAGTTTAATGTATTGAATGCCACAGAACTGTACACTTAAAAATAGTTACAGTGGTAAATTTTATGTCAAGAATATTTTACCATAATTTAAATACCCTGAACTTCAGCATGTGGCATTGTGCTACTGCAAGGTCATGTCTAAGGCAGAAGCGAGGAGCTGCCTGCAGGCTGACCAAGAAAGCACAGTGCAGGGGTGTTCATTCCAATCCCCCACCCCTGGTTTCTGTCGTCTGTATTTCAACCTGCAATGAACAGTTGGCAGTTGGCATACTGAAAGTCAGAAATGCACTTCTGTTGGTGAAATCAGTAGTCTGTTATTTAGCCTGGTGAATGTTAGACAAGGGCTCTGAGTAATAAAATTAAAAGTATTCATTATATGGGGTTTTGCATAAATATTTTAGAGACATTCTCCATACCGGCTTCACAACAGCATCAAAGCCAATTATCCCTATAGCCTTTACTCTCAGAGATGATGGCCTTCACTCAATCTCAAAATTGTCCTATACTCAGCCAGGAGCACTGGGAGATCCTCGATCCCTGATGTTAGTTGTAAAGTGACAGAATCTTTGTGACAGCTTTCAGTGACCATTTTGTGCAAGAGGTAGGATCAGTGCTCCTTAAAATAAAAAACTGGAATAGGGCCTAAACTCTGTGTGTATGTGTATGTTTGCGTGCTATGAAATGTTTCCATAATGAATGTTTTATATATTACAGTATTTGAAATTTTTTCTTATTACAACCTATTAGTAAGGAAACCCTCACCTTAGAACCTCTTCAAAGGCTGCTATGACTATGTTCTTTTACCCAAAAAAACCCCTAAAAATCAAGTCACACATGATCAAGCCAGCTACAGATCTGTTCACAACCACCGGTATAGAGACCAGAAGGAAATTCTACTCTCAGAGGACATGATTAACTAACCATGAAGAATTATGTTATGAGTTTTAAGAATTCACATTGAAATAGGTTAGTTGACCCTCCTCTCTGATTGAGAGATAAAAAAATTGCAGTTCAGAAATGTTGGGCGATCTTCTCAAGTACAAACTAAACTCATCCACAGAAAATAAAGGGAAATCTTCAATATCATCATTATTTAAAAAACACTGACTATTGGACAGTTATTATATGCCAGGCATTCTACAGCATGATTTAATAAGTTATGAACAGTTTTTATAATATTCCTACAGGATTGGTAGTGCTATGGTCCTCAGATTTCAGAGGAACTCCATCTCAAGCAGCTCAGCCAATAGATGCTGTGAATGCCCTGTTCATGCCCTGTGGCACTTGGCATTCCTTACAAGACTTTGCCTGTCCCATGGCAAGAGTCCCAGTGCTTTCCAGGCCAGCATAAAGAGCACCTGGAAGTGCAGGAAATAATGTTCCTGGATTCAGTCTTGGCCCCAGGATGAAGGATTCTCTCCGCAGGTGGGTTACCTCTGAGGCGCGTTCTACACTGGGTCAGTCGGCAGCCCCCAGGAACGACTGTTGTTCAGTGGCTTGCTTCCATTCTCACTTCCTGTAAGTGCTTCTTGAGATCAACTTTCAAATAAACTTCACTGTAATTGTCTCAGGAAAGGCTTTCGAGGAACGTGTTCTGGGCAATCATGGGATTTCCTCAAGGTAACTCAACTAGCTATTAGGTTACAGAGTTGGCAGGTGAATCCAGGTCTATCTGAAATTGGGGTTCATGCTTTCTATTCTGTTTTATTCACTTACATCTTCCTTCCTGAGCAAGTAGAGATAACACTGAGAGGAAGGAAAGAATGGAAGATACAGAAAAAACTTTTGGGATTTTTCTAAATCATTTGTTCGATTGGCTTCTGAAGACCTCACACCCTCAGAGTTTACACTTACTACTTTACACTGTGACAATGTGGAGCTGATTATTTTAATCATAATGAACAATCTGACTCAGTCATTGTGGTTGGTTGACTCATGGCCCGTATAGGTGTCCATATCCTAATCCCTAGAGCTCATGACTGTCATCTCTCTTTGGACAATGGAACTTTGAAGATGTCACTAAGGATTTTGAGTTGAGGGATATCTTAGGTTATTGGGGTGATTCCAAGGTAATAATAGGGTCTACATACGAGGAACCCAGGGGTCAGAGGAGAAGACCACATACCAATGAAAGCAGAGACTTCAGTGGTGCACTCTGAAGCTGGGGGAAAGGGCTACACTAGAAGCTTATAAGGGTAAGGAAACGGGCTATCCCTGTGGACTTTTCAGAAGGACCCATCCCTACTCATAGCTTGACTTCAGTCTACTAAAATACGTATCTAACTTTGAACCCCTATAACTATAAAAGAGCAAATGTGTGTTTTTCTAAGCCACTAAGGGTATGGTGCTCTATTATAGTGGCAATAGGAACCTAGAACAACTAAGCGTCACCACCAGTAACAAGAGACCTATTTACTCAGTGCTTCCAATATCCTGGGATGCTGCTCATGGGGCTGGGTGTTATGTGTGGGCCATCTGGCTTAATCCCACCAACAATTTTGTCAAAAGTACTAGCTTTAGTCTCCTCTCTCAGGAAAGTGAGACATAGCATTGTTAAGGGATAGCCTCAAATCACATAGATGATACCTGAACTCAGGCCTTTGGAAGCCCCCAAACCATGTTCCTAATTAAAACCTTAAAATCTGAATCCTTAGAATGGTGAGTAAAAGGAGGTAAATGAAAGGACACTAGTCAACGTTGTACAATCACCTGCCTTCAATTAGGTGCAATACAGAGAGAAACAGCAACATACTCAGCGTCCCTGTGGAACACAAACTGCTCTCATCCTCACGCCTTCCCCATTACAGAATCTCTCCTCTGTTCTACTCTAGGTTTCCTGAAAGGGGCAGGTTAACCTGAACAGGATGGTTATATGTAGATAATTTAGTGACGAGGTGTTTGATTTTTAAGGTCACCTTAGTTTCCAGCTTTTATCAGAATTGAACCCACAAGAATTTTCCCCAGCAGCTTTCTCTTAAATCAGAAGTGGCTTTGCAAACACTCTTACTTTTTTCAGTTTGAATGTATTTTCACTTTTGAAACAAAAAAAAAGCTCAAGAGATCACACTGATTTTAAAGGGAGCAGGATTTGACTATCTCATCTCCCTAACGATATCAGGCTTTATGATTTTTCTAGAGCAGCGTTTACCTGTTTCTCCTCTTTAATGCCCAACATAAGAAAGAAAGAAAGCAGAAAGAAAGCATTTATAAAGGAGGGGCAAAAGAATAAAAAAAATAACATGTGAGAAGGAAGGATGAGACAATATTTTCCTACAAGTCCTAAATTTATATGTTACCAATAATCTGTCTTTATATATTTGCAGGACGTTAACAGTGATAAGAGCGTTTGTTTGAAACTTTGTATAGCCATCCTTTATCCCAGAATACTAAATTGCTTTCACTTTCGTACACCGACTCTGATCTTTTGGTATTTGCTTCCTAGAGCTCTTTACCTGCAAGAGACATAATCAAGATCGAGACCCAGATCAAGACTTACTTGGGGAGGATGTGTAATTGACTAATGATGCCTGCTTTGGGTTCAAAAGAGGGGAGCTGTGGGAATGTCCTATGTTGTAACTGTTTATACAATTTGATCAACTGTGTGCACAATGTACTGCCCAGATTCCTTTTAAGACAATGTCATTTTCCCCCAAATTATCTCTACTTTATGAATATGCAACTACCTCTACTTTTTGATAGTTTCATTAATTTGACAGCAAGCAGATATTTATGCTTTTAGAAACACTGCGAAACAATGACTCTAATTTGAGAATACTTGAAGAAAAGTTGAAATCAATGTTTGTCAAGGGATGAGGAATGTTGCACATACCAAGAATTGTTAGCAACAATAAACTATTGCCTAATGTTTCTCAGCAACACAAGTGTGGCTGAGCATTATTCTAGTCAAGTTGTCTGGTGACTCAGTGAATAAATAGATCTTTACTTCTTACAGCATAACTTTGTGAAATGAATGTATGCAATTCAGAAGAATTTAAATTAATCATACAAATATAACTGTATACATTTTTAATATTTCCATAGAAATCTTGAAAGAATTTTCTCATTTGCCTTATTTTGAGTTTATACAATGAGCAATCCATCATTTGATTTCATTTTCTTGTGTATATCATTCTTGCACACACCTGGGACCATTCTATAAATAATTTTCCACTCTAAGAAAACTACCACAATCAAAAGGCCAATCTGAACATGTTTGTCATCAATAATGACAATAAAAATGACAGCTTTCAAATAGTTCTTCAAGTTTATAATTTTTAAAACTATAATATCTTCTTGATTTTATTTGATGTATGTCCTATGCATTATTCCCAATTATAGATATTAAATGACTGGAAGAAGTGGTTTGTCTAGTTATTGAATAAATGGCAGAGCCAGGACACAAACTGAGACGATGTGCCTAAGTCCGTGCCCCATGTCTGACCCGCCAGTTCCTATCACTGCCCTGTGCAATTATTCTGACCAGAGGCAATCCCTCTTCTCACTGCATCATGCTCCTTCATCCCCTAGAATCTCTCTGGTCTTCCCTCCTTGATTCACAGACCCATTCCTCTCCCTCTCTCACAGCTTTTCACAGCTCTGGTCACTCCCACCATCTTCACAAAGACTTCCTTATTCCTGCTGGACCCTCTCCTTTCTGCTCTTACTGTTTTAATACTTGATGGGCTGCTGTACTGTGTGTGATCACCATTAATTCAACAAATAATTCTTGAGGACTCTACCATTTTCCAGGTACTGAACAACGCATGCGGGACTCAGCAGTGAATGGGGCTGCCTTTCCTGGAGCTCATATTTCCATTGGGGCTCACACTTCTACTATTCATGCCTCAACTGTAAACCTTGACAACAATAACCACATTTGTGTTTTCACTGTCTATAAAGGAACAAGGTCATTTCACTGTTGTGCAACTTATCACTGAGTCAGTAAAGTGGTTGTCTTGGTAGTATGGGTGTAGCTAGCTGTTGTCGGGGGATTAGACAACTAAACATACTTGAAACACCAGCTCATCAAATTCTTCCACTGTATTCTAACTCTAAGAAATCTATGTTACTGTTAAGTAAGATATCTTAGGGATTCTTAGGACAAATTTGGTACAGGGAGTATAAGGAGGAGATGGAGTTCCTGTGTACACTAAAGAAAGATCTAAAGTGTCAGTTTCTCAGTGATATGTGCACAAAGTTCCACCACATTTGGGGACAGCATTTTAAGAGATTTTTGAATCACTGTGCTTATTAATGTTTTCTTTCATTTACTGTATTCCTTGAGGACAAGTAGAGCTGCTCTTGCAACATTTTGGGTGTGGTGAGCATTTAGAACTAGGAGAAGCTACTTACTCAGAAAAATACATTTTCAGTTTTTACTCTAACTTAAATGCACAAGGTGGAGCTGAACCCAGCAAAAGAGAATACTTATCTCTTCTGAGTCGGACAGAAAAGGAGTTTGGGACATTTTCCAGGAATTTTACCTTGGGAAATTTGGCATTTTGAGGAAAAACAACTACTTGTTTTTATTAAACTAAACTTACAGTTAGCTGGCCCAGAGTAGTCTCTCCCATAATACTCTCTAAATTTTAATTATAAATATAAATGTGTAGGTATACATACACACAAATGTACATATACACATACATGCACACACAGAGAACCTTAGAACATTGCAGAATTACATTGTTTGTCCACTTTAGGAAATCATAGGAACCAATGGCTGCTTCTGGGATATGACTTGCATAAGTCCTTTTTTATTTACAGGAGGACACGTGAAGGGAACTTGGAGCTATAGCTGGTTCTTCCAGTTGCTGGAGAACTTTCTTCCTTCAAAGGCATATGTATAGTCTGCTCTGGGACCCTTAGGACAAACACAGCCACTCTGTGTGTGCCCTGGGATACAATCTAACGAGAACCTTAGCAAGGTTCTTATATGAACAGGGGTATGCTGCCATGCTAAGTTATCTAGACTTATGTCTCAAAATTAATTCGAGGGATGTTTGAAGAAGATTTTTGGAAATACAGAGTAATTCTAGAGGAGCAAGTAGGCCTTCTGCAGAGTTGGTATGGACAGACAGGGAATATGTCTTTTCTGTAGGGGATCAAAAGAAGCTTGAAAGGAAGCAAAGAAAACTTGATGATAGGGCACACCATGGGAGCGGAGGCTGGCACCTGACTGGATGTCATGAAGGTGGAGACTGTCTTCTTCAACAGTGGCTCCACGGACCCTGGGACAGTGCTTGGCTCATGGTATACCTCATTTGCTCAACTAAACAAGAAGCAGCTGCAGATCAAGGAAATAGTAGGAAGTACAAAATTGGGAAAGAAATGTAAAGTTCTGCTGAATCACATTTTTATCTCCAGTTCTCTCCAAGAAGCTGTGATGTGGTCGCCTTTACATTTGAAATGAGAGAAGACTTTGAAACTTTTGAACAAATCAGAATAGCTATACTAACAAAGGAAACAGAGGCTATGATAAAACTCAACTATTTTAAAAACAATTCTAGAAAATGGGGGTTACAATCGCCTACATATTGGCATATAGCTATGCTGAATCAGGTTTGCAATTTTTAAAGTATCTTCCATATGCAATGTGTTAAAAGTAGTAAGCCAGACATTTAAAAAATGATTCTTTGCACATTCATAAGCTGGAAGAAGAGTGTTTAAGGCTGACATATTCATCAAGAAGCCAGAGCTCACTGCTACTAATTTCAGGTTGTTTATAATCACTATTTTCCTTAAGTAAATGCAGCTATGAAATATTTCTCTACTTTAAAAAATACAGGAATAAACTGATCACATGAAAGCGTTTGCCATCTGCTGGGAAGGAGAGGACTCAAAGCCATGGAGCTGCTGTTAGAGTAGAAGCAGCATAGTTCTATAGTTTGAGAGAAGAGCATCAGCAAACTTTTCAGGACAAGAGCCCTACTGAGCTCAACTATGAAGGTCAGGACAGCTCAGTCATCTCCTGGACGCACCAGCTACCATTCAAAAGACTCTACTCTTTGTCCCAGAAGTGGGTGTGGATAGAATGCATCAACTACTACTAGAATGGACTGAGTTCTAAAAGGGAAACTTTTGTCAATGTAAAGTTTCCTGGACAGCACTTCCTCAACTCCATGAATAGCAACAGGAGATTCTGGGTCATAAGTGACTACACACTCTTCTTTCCTTCCCTTCAGGCAGAAAGATTCTGCCAAAAATGTACTTCTGTTTAACTCCTTTGTCATAAAGCAGGGTAACTGAAGTTGTTCTATTTATTCCCTATGGAATTTCCCAGAAATTTCATAAATTCCATAAAGTCTTCATATCTCTGCCATCTTCACCCATTAGGACTCAGTTTTGCAGGAACCTATCAGGCGCTGCCACGTCTGAAATGACTTTCCTGAGTACAGTACTCCTCCACCAGTTTAAACGTTATGTCTTTTTAATTTTCAAACACTTATAAGTTTTAGCATGTGTAACATTTTCCCTAGTGATTCAGTGATTGTGCCCACTATTTCCATTTCTAGAAGGTAAACTTGAGGGAAGACCTGGATTTTAGTTAAAAACTGAATTTAAAATAACACAAAGTAGATTGATAACAAACATTTTGAATTGCCTTTCCAAGCTATCTCTCATAAAGTAATAGAAATAAAGTTAGTACTGGGACCTGGGTAATATTTGTTCTCTTTTGGATCTCTAGTATGTCACGTGTTCAAAGCCCACTCCATCACTCATAGGCGGTGTGAGCTGGGCAAGGCACTTAACGTGGCTCAGCTCAGGTTTCCTCAACCATTAGGTGAGATTAGTAAGGCGCAAATGGAAACATTTAGTAATTATGTACACAGGACTCAGTGTAGATAGTTGCCATCACCATTATCACCATCACTATCATTTTCACCGGAAAATTTAGGTCATTTTTGTCATTTTTAAACAGAAATAGTCAAATTCCTTTAGGGTTGAGGAAGGTAATGGAAGTGAGAAAAGTAAAATTCAGAACTTGGTGGTAAATAAACTAAGTCATCAATAACAACATACTCTCATTGATGCTGTTACGGGCTTGCTCTGAAGACCAAGAGGCGGAGTAGAGAGGGATGATGGGAAAAACAGCAGCCATGCTTGATAGCATCTCCTAAGGGATCTAAATGTGTTAAGAAGCTATTGGCTGAGATAAGGGGACTAGAAAGGAAGAATGTTCAAAGCAGAGGGAGCAGAATATAAAACAGGGAACTATGAAATAATTTGGTGTCTTTAAGAAACGCCCAGTCATGTGCTACCGGGAGAGGGCACGCCACTTGGAACACTGGTTAGTGATTAGGTGAGGGAGGTCAGCAGATGAAAGGTCACAAAGGACCTTGTATGCCAAACTCAGGAGGTTGACCCACAAGCTATGGGAAACCACATTTTAGAGGGATACCGAGAATCAGTGCAGCAATCTGAAATTTTGGGGCAAATTCTAAGTCAACACCACAGTGATCAGTGGAAAGGCCACCTGTAGGAGGCAGAATTGGTAGGTCTACGTGTTTATTGAAGGGTAAAGGCAAACAAGGAAGATGGCTCTAAGCTATGCAAAGCTTTTAGGTTTGAATGTGCACAGCAATAATTTTCTACTTCCAGAGACGGGTTGGAAGGGTGAGTATGACCATTAATTGTGATATGTCAGCTGGACTGAATTAATAAACACCTGACAGATTAGTAAAAGACTTTGGATATATAGATGGCCCATGACCTTGGGTATTATACACAGTCCCCGGTCTACTCCTTTCTGATATTCTTCACCTGTTCTGCTGTTTTGAAATCATAACCTAAGCATCTTTATCCCCCTTCTGCTATGATGTTTCTATCTTGGAGTCAAACAACCCCAGATTGAAGCCCCTGAACTCCGGAGCCAAATTAAACCTTTCTTCCTTTAAGCTGTCGATGTTGGGTATTGTGTCTCAGCAATGGCAAAACCAACTAATAGCAGTGATGTAAAAGTTCAGCTTTGGACATTCTGAGTTTAAGTGTCATCCAAGGGGTAATGTCCGCTGAATGGGTTATAACACCTGTAGCTAGAGACAGAGATTTGGGAAGGTATCACATTATCTTCCAGCAGCAGTGATCAGAACAAGTAGAATCCAAGGATGATATCCTAATAACACTTACTACTCAAGCACAAAGAAAGGAATCGAAAAAGGAACGGAGAAGATGGAAGTGCAAACCTGCGAAGAGGAGCGTACAGGCCAGAGAGGTACAGGAGCTCCTCTACTTATGAGGGGGTAGGTTTGAGTATACCCATGAGAAACTCAAAGCAGCATTAGTTGAAAATGCATTTAACACATTTAATCAACTAATCTTACATCTTAGCAATGCTGTCCACTACAGACCACCAGTTGTTTATCTTTGTGACTAACTAGGAGCTGCAGCACCACCAGGTTACCTAGGGACCATGTATCCCTAGCCTAAGGTAAGATCAGAACTCAAACTCTGAATTTCAGTTACTACTGAACACATGTCACTTTCACACCATCATAAATTTTTTAAAAATCATCAGTTAAACCATATTAACTCAGAAACTATCTAAAAAGAGTTTCAAGATGTAGGTGACAGTCAACTGTCAGTGCTTCATTTAAGCATCATCCAAGAGGTAATATCTGCTGAATGGGTTATAACACCTGTAGCTAGAGATAGAGATTTGGGAAGGAAATAAAGAAGGAAAAGGTTGAGAATGGGCCCATATGATTGGCCCAAAAGGAGGACCTTTGAGTGTGTGTAAGATCTTTGAAGGCCAAGAGTGTTGGTAGGTGCTCCAGGTGGGATTCAGACTGTGGCGAGAGAAGGAATGAGTGAGAGGAAGAAAAGCTTAAAGTTTTGCTCCAGAGAAGAGAAGGAGGTAGAAGATCATGGTGTCAGGTAAAGTGTGTGTGTGTGTGTGTGTGTGTGTGTGTGTGTGTGTGTGAAATAGTTCATATTCTGAAAAAAAAAATCAGTGAAGACAGAGAATTGATACCCAGGCTAGAATAAGTGCTAGTTTGAGGTGCTGGAGGGTACAGAGTGGGAGATCCAGAATATGTTGTGGATATGCAGAATGCATATCCTATTTTATCTGAAAGGAAGAGTGGAAATGGATGGCTGGTGGGCTGTCGTTTGCTGATCAGGGGAAAAGTGATGGGCAGGAGAATTACATCAGTGGTGGCAGCTTTGGTAAGGGTTTGAGTGAGAACCCACAGCAGGGCTGTGAGGTCTCAAGGAAGGTGCCAGCAAGACTGGAGGCCGTGACTTTGCAGTGGCACCATATTAGTGAGTGTATGTGACTTTCCCAGGGCTGTCTGACATGGATGGGGCAGCGAAGTTAGATGAGCAAATCAGTCCAAGATGTGGAACCTCTGGGAGAAAAGCTCATATCATGAAGCATTTAGTGATTTCCTCAGCCTGAGATTTTATTACAGGTCTGAACAATTTGCAAACCTGCAAATCGTCTGAGATTTTCCCAAAGCTGTGTTGAATATTAATTCATCTAGATAGACAGTGTAACCTGTGAGGGAACTGGAGCCTTTAAACTCAATTTTCTCTTGACACTTGAGAAATGAATGGAGAATTATGTGTCCAATTCTAAGTCCTTAGAGAGTGAAGCACAAAAGTGTTTTATAAGAATTATCAGAGAAGAATTTTGTTCTCAGGATGCTCACTCTCAAAAGAGAAAAAGGAAAAGAAAAAAGAAGCAAGGAGGTTTTCATATTTTTGACAGAGGGAAGGGCATGCCAAGGGCATTCCCTACCTTTGTGACTTTCAGATTGTATGGGACATGTACCATGAACACTAATTCAGGGGACTCTGGATACCACAAAACAAACTCTAGGGTATTATGATCACAATGATGTGGGGTTCACAGACTATGGCTATTGGCTATGAAAAACCCTTAGGTTTAAAGTAGAAGGAAAATAAATGTCTGGAAAATGGTTTTCTGAAAGATTTTAGACCCTGATTGGTGCTTCAACCTCTCAGCAGGCCTAGTGCTTACAAAGAGTGCAGAAAGGAAGGGGTCACTATTCTTCCTGGGCCAGTGTAAGCATCAAGCATACTTCAGCCTCCATAGTTCCCTGTACTATTTACGTCACAACTGGGTTGTTACTCTTGAGGAAGGCTCCCTCTCTACAGGTTGGTTCTGCAGAGGTACATTTTGGAAAAAGGGATGTATTCCCTCAAACCACTCTATACTCATAAGTAAAAGAACATTTCATAGTCTCTAAGCCTTAGGATTCTGAGGAGTAACACTGATAACAGATTTCTGACAGATTTCAAAGATAGTGGGTGTTAAAACCACATGTTGCACAGTTTTCTACTGAGTTTTCATCCCACATATTTCACCCTTACTTATAAAGAGAGAAATTCTTTCTGGAACATTAGCTGCTTGTTACCATAATTTCAGCAGCTCATAATTTCAGTATTACATGTCAAACAGGAGTAATAGATACATATATACACTCATGCACATAAACATAAACAAATAATTAAATGGTGGGAATCATGTTTTTTGTTGGTTAATAGTTCTGGAGCTATTCAGGATAATTGCAGTCTCTCTGGGGGTAGGAAGAGTTCAGATGAACCTGACATTTCATTTTCTTTCTCAAATATTTGTCAAATTCAATCTCTCTCTCTCTCTCTCTCTCTCTCTCTCTCTCTCTCTCTCTCTCTCACAGGCTTAGGCAAGTTAATTTCTTTTGATCTTTTATTTCCCTACTGGTCCACAGTTTCATGATAGAAAATTCTCTCCACTCCTGCTGTTCCTAAATCCCTAAGTGTTCCCAATGCATAAGTTCATAAATGCTAGAGATGCATTTTGAGATCAGGTTAACAGATTGTAAGTGAACAATGGCAATGTTGGGGGTTAATTTAAAAACTAGTAGCTATGGGAAGACCCTAAAATGTTTTCTTATTGTTTTAAAACTGATTTTATACTTCAAAGATATTTGTTCTGGAAAAAAGAAAAAAGAAGAAGGAGAAGGAGGAGGAGGAGGAGGAAGAGGAGGAGAAGAAAAGGGAGAGGGAGGGGAGGGGAGAAGGAGGGAGAGAGAAGGAGAAGAAGGCAGCGGCTGAAATTTGGGAACTAGTGTGACATTTACAAGTGCATGTCTGTCTTAAATCCCTCCAGACACCTAACTAATATCACAGAACAAAGAGACGAAGCCAGTCAAAACCAATTGCTTTGTCTAAGCTCAGAAAAAACAAATTTGTGCAAACCACAAAAAGTCAAACATGCCCATTCTGAATAATGAGTGACTATTGCTCATGCATCAAACATAGCCTCAGTCTCTCTCCAACATGCCCTTCCTTTAGATGCAATTTGTTAAGATACTCAGGTATAAGACTGCTCCCACTCCTGCTAGGACCTAATCTAGAGAAAGCCTCTGCCTACTACCAAAATCTGCCTGTAACCCTAATCCAAATCCTCAGATCCTTTCTAACACCCTTTTACTGAGATGCCTTGTGACTCCCCAATGCATGTGTTCTCCTCCACTGCAGTGAGTAATAAATCCACCTTGATCAACCACAGATGAATTTCTGGTCTTAGACAAAGCACTGGGAGAAGGGCCTGGACTTGAGCTGCTCTGTTCCGATCTGCAGGTGCACCAAAGTGCCGGGAGAGGACGAAGTGGATAAAACGAGTCAGCTTTCTCTAGCGAGCATGAGCAATGCTACTCCCTTGCACGAGTTCTAACTCCAAGAAACCACTTGCGAGCTTTCCCCTACTCAGCTCCTTCTGCTTCCACATGAGGTCTTGCATACAGGCACCCACGCACTGACTCATGATGGGGGAGGATTCTGTGGTTGAACCTGACTTTTTGTCCCACACAGTATCCCAGCCTGGCTCAGCATCTGGTTGTTATTCTCAGCAAGTCAAATATGGTTGACCTCCTAGCTTCTGAGTGTGGGAAACGTAAGATTTCCAAGGACACCCTTTAGCGGGTGCTTAAAAAACGTGCCACTTAATTTGCCATCTCTGCGTCTTTGTCAAAATGAACTGAGACAGGGTGAAGGTAAGGTAGAAGGTTATGGGAAAGCCTCTGAGGAAGTGGTTTTACAAACAAACAATCCCCTAAAACTGATGGAAATTATTATACAACATAAAACGTTGGATTTTTAAATTGGGTTTTGGTTTCTAGAAACCTGTTACTTATATAACTATACCTCCATGCAAAAATTAGCTTATTTTTACAATTGTGTCTTAATATTTGTCAGAACATTGGCATTATGTGGGCAGGAGGCAAAGATGATTATCTCCACTCACACACTAGAAAAGTAAGCCATGGTAATAAGTTGCACAACATTGCTGGAGCATCAGCAATGCGGTCTGGAATTTACCCAGCTCTTCCTACTCAGGAACGTGCTCAGCATCCAGCAAAGTGCTGTTCTTATTAAGCGGCCCCATCGTTATCCTTTTGGTTCTGAATCTGGTAACATTAATAAACCTGGGAAAATACTGCCTTGGTCACTAAATGCTTGGGTTTTCAACAGGTAATTTCTGTGTGAAGAAGCTAAATAAGGACTCCAAAGATGGCTCCTTGATGCTCTGCATCTTAATAATCAGGGAAATAGAGGAAAAGAAGATTCCTCTGCAAGAACTCTACCCTTACCAAAGTAGTAGATGGGGTGTGGGATTCAGGAATATGCATGTGTAACAAGCTTTACAGAAAAGTCTTAACTGCTGTTTTGAATACTCCTGATCTGGGGGTAGATATTTCAAAAATGTCACTCAAAGTTAAAGAAAGGATCAACATACCCTATCCTCCCTAAATTGGGTTCAGTACACATAGGGGGAGTTGGTGGCAAATATTTAAATTAGAAGTCATCAAGCAAAATGTCAGATGAGGCCCTCTTAGTTTTCTTTGATTACAAACTAAACATATGTGAAGCCAAAAGAGATATTTCAGACTCTCTTGCCACAAAACTGCTGATTTTATGAGACAGACCTATGTACTAATATCAGATGAAAGGAATCAGCAGATTATTTTTATGTGAGCAGAATTTGCACCCTTACATTCATTCTTGATTGAAGGGCATAGCACAGACTATAAACTGGATCATGAGAGTTGCTTTTAGGCCTGTGCTTTTAGGAAAGATGTGAAGACATTGTAAAGGTAAAAGGAACCTATGCGATTTTCTTAATAGCAATGGCAGCCTAAGCATTGTAGGACTGGTAATATTATAATTTTTTAAATAGAAGGGCCACCTATAGAAGTTGTTTCAAATATAGCTTAGACTTCCAATTTTATAGCTAAGCTACAGGCAGTCTATTTCTTTTCTTTCTCTACATATGGCAATTTTTTGATTGAGCTGGTTTTTTAAGCTACCCATGGTTAAAACTAATCAAATAATGATGATAAAAATAACATTATAAGCCATTCCATTACCTTAATGTGGCATCATTTTTAAGGTCAGACAACGGGTTCTAAAGGCAAAAGTTCCCTATATACCCATAAAGGCCACATAATTGAGTGAGGGTCCCATGGTAACAGAGCTCCTAAGAGACACCTCAGCAGTCAGCCACTCTGGCATTTAAATCTCAATTATTCTCATTTTCACTGTTCAAACTGGTAAGCTTTCGTTCTTCAACTATTGTGTAACATTTGAAAACTCATAGTGAAATCACACACGCTGGTTTTTAAAAACTCATTGTAGGTTATACAGTCTATAATAAGGTAAGCAATTTGTATAAAATTTCTTTTTTGAAGAACCTCATTTGAGATCTAAAGTAGTATTTAGAACCAAACAACAGGCATTAAGTGAAGCCAATGACCCTTTCACAAATGGTCATTTTGAACACAGATGTTTAAAATCTGCTATACGTACATAAATTGAGGAGTATAGACATTTATAAAATTAAAATTCTATTGGTCAAAGATGAAACAGTTACATTTTTACCTCACTACCAATCCGGTAACTAGTTTGATGAAAATTAACTATACTTATATCAAATTTATTGCCACTGTTTTCATCACTTCCATTTCATCTTAACCATTAATATTTTCCCAAAAGGTGAAACAGAGTAAACACAAAATGTGAACTAGGTCAAGGGAGGACTTTGTCTTTTAAAATCGTATTATGAAGAAAAAGGACAAATAAATAGCTCATTCTCTTCTATTTCTCTTTGTATTTAACTTTGTTATGTAACATGTTTAATAACTGAAAGTTAAATATGCTTTCAAAACAAAGAAAATATTTCTAGTACCTTACAAACTGTGGTTGTAGATCACCAGAATAGATTAACTAGAAATATCCCAATTTGATCAAGTGCTCTAAATGTATAACTTTTTAAATTAGATACTGTAAAGAGGCACTTTAAACCAAGCACGCACTATGAATATAAAATATCTTGAGTTAGCAATAACCTTCTCTTTTTAGTGAGATCTTTTCAAATCAATCTTTCAACACTCATATTGAAAAATCCCAGCTCTTGTCAGTTCTCAGATTTAATGACAGCCTTTTGCATTTGTGATGCTGAGGATTAGAACAAGGTAATGAATGCACAAACTTGGTTAATTTAGCTTACCTTCAGTCCACAGAATTAATGCAGCTGGATTCCTAATGGAAAAGCTTTTTAAATTTAAAATTCTGTTTTGGATTTCTTAATCTACCATTCAAGCTGTAATGCTAATTTCCATGATAACAAAGATTCAAATAAAAAGTAGAGCCTATCACTGTGGGCAGCAATGACAGGCTGAGGAGGGACCTTTCCCTAAGCAGAGTGGCTCCTGTCCTCGGCAGCCACATCTGCGGCCACAACTGGGAAGGGGTGCTAGGTGAGGCAGCTGCCTGCCTGGGTCAGGAGCCTCAAACTGTCTTGATCCCTCTTGGATTTTCCACCATGTGAGGCCATTCCTTCTGTCCTGTGTAATTTTCAGTCATTATCACAGACATTAGATATGGACAGAGTTGGCAGGTCACCTAATTCCCCAGCCCTCAGCACAGAATGCCCCTGTTGAATATTTATGAGGTACTTGTTAGCAAGTGCCTGTGGAAGTCAGCCTTGTAACTATCTTGGTCATTTACCATGACTTGGGGGTGTAAACAACATAAAAAAAAAAAAAACACTTAAGCCATAACCGCAAGTGGAAAAAGAATGTCATATCTAGACATTTGGTTAATTATCAAATGAGGAGGTTTATTAAAATTTCCATAGAAACTAGATTCCCTTATGTTGGGGGGAGGTCAGTTGAAAGGCCCCTGAAGGACGCCTGAAGGTAACTTTCTTTGCTTTTATGTAGGAAAATCTCAAGATGGGAATCTTCCCTCATTAGAGATAGGGCACACATCAAATATGAGCTGAAGGATTCTGAATTTTCATACCATAAATCTAATTAATATGAGATAGTTTTGTGAAATTTTAAGCCAGCTGCAAAGCAGAAACCAGAGAGAGGGACCAGCAGTATTTAATGTATAGGATAATTTAGACACAAATCCAGATCAGCCAGCCCCCAAGTGGGCTTCTGTGGGCGAGGCCGAACGTGTGTGTTCTGTGAATCAGGCAGCACTGACTGCAAAGCCTCTATGTCTCAGCAGCTGCCATGCTGCTATTTTCCAAGAAAGCAGAGAAGGAAAACAAGGTTCTTTGTCAACCACCGAGGTTTCATATGTGACCTACAGGTCATGCTACTTAGGTAACTGCTGCTAGCTGGGCTCAGCGTCAGTCTCCTCACCTGGAAGACAGAAACAGCCATAGCTACTTCCACGGACATTAGCAGGAGCCCATAGAATAAGGTGGGCGATGTCTGTGGCACATTGTAGGTCTTTACTTGCTGCCACTTCCCCTCTGAGTCTATAGCTCATTGAAATGTTTATTCCTAAAAGATTACTTAGGCATGCAACAAAAATGTTATTATAAGTAAATTCGCTTGGCCCTACATGCAATCAACTTTCCAAAATATTCCTAACTCATTGAACAGTAGAGCAGGCTTTTTAAGTGCCAAGTAATTAAAGTTGCTTCCTTCACATACTCTTGAGTTTAATAGAAAACTCAATGCAAAATTTAGTGCTGGAAAAGAAACACAGTCAGGCATCCTGTTTTTCCCATTTGAAGGATGTGTCAGCCTAGGGTTCAGCAGCTTTCTCTCTGCTGGAGAATTCTCAAAGTCCCTAAAGATGTTTCTTTTAAATAAACACTAAGGAAATTATAAGTTGCTTCCTCTTTCCCCTAATCTGATGGCAATTCATTTAGGTATTAAGGATAATTAAGTATTACAGTACATCTGATATTTAAAGATTAAGAAACACCACTACCCACCATGGATGAAACCACTGTTGTCTTACCTCAGTCTCAACTTCTTTTCCTCCTGGTTCTTTCAGCCATTAAAGAACTCCTGCAGGTAGTTCTTCCACTAGAATTCATTTAATTATTCATAATACTAATAAGAGATCCTCACTATATTGAAAAGCAGATCTCTTTTTCATGAAAAGCATTAATGTTCTTGTGGTCATGCATATTCAATATGAAATATTCACATGAAAACAAGAAAATGGTCAATATTCCGAATATTGACAAATATCTCAGGTGCTACAATTAGAGAAATGAAGTATCTGGATAGGTGGCTTATATCCTTAGCTTCACTTTCCTGGATAATAAACACTTCCTGAATTATATGGTTTGTGGAATGAAAAATGCTATATGCTTCCTGATCAGGAAGAGATCCAAAAGAAAGATCATATCTTGAGAGGGCTTCAGTGACATAATCACACGTTGTACATATTAGGAAATTTAAATTTAGCTTGAATCTTGACTGAAGAGCATGGAGATATGAAATCAAAACTAAATAATATTAAAGAAGAAAAGAAAATCCAAGAAGCCAATAAATATGCTAATAACAAAAACTGAATAAAAATAACAGCAGCAACTTACACAAAAATCTGTGGGTAGCTAGAAAAAAATTTTATGTCCATTATCTGTGTGGTTTCTCTTTGGTTTTAGACACACACACACACACACACACACACACGGGAAGACAAAAGGAACGATTAGCTCCTTTATAAGGCATGCAAACATATTCTGGGAAAAATTACACCTTTGAGTTCTAGCATAGCTAAAAAACACAAACTTTGTAAATGACCCTGAGGGCCTGTGAACCCAGGCACAGGGAAACTCACGCCATGATATGAATGCCATTGTATGTGCCTCTGCAATCATCACCAGATGTGCCACGCCAAAGGGCAGGAAACACTCTTCCACTTGACACAAGGGTTTCTGGTGACTGACAGGATTGGAGTCTCAGGAACATGAAGAACTGATGAGTTAGGCATCTTGCTTAATTGTGCCAAACTGCTTAGTTCAAATTTTTATAAACAGATTAAATAGTTGAGAAATATGAAACCTTTTTGTGATTTGCTGAAGAACAAAATTAGAGAAAGAACGGAAGGAAATTAAAGAGAAGCAAAATGTTACATTGCCATGAGATACACAAACTGCATAAATCATACATGTATGTGGTTATAGTAGCAGAAAGTTAAAAAAATTGGTTCTATGTTTAAAAAGAAGAAAGTGTTCCTTTAATTCCAAGATATTTTCATCAATTTCCTCCCTATATTTTAGTGTTGTCAAAGTACTGATCTTAAATGTTAAAATGTTTAGTTTACCTTAATCATGGCTGTTTTGTATAGACAGTTTTGTGCTATTGAATCACCTTCTTGTAAAAAATAGAGGTTTGGGGGAAGACTGGTTCTTTCATTGATAATTCCCCTATTTTGCATGAAAAAGAACTCTCACTTCTGGAAAAATATGAGCTTTTTGGCTATACAGTTTTACCAGTAAGGCACCATAGAGAGGTGTTATGGTTATACCTAGAGGTCCCCCCAACCCTCATGAACCCAGATGTGGTACTTTAGGTAGGTGACTAGATTATGGGGTGGTGATACTCATTAGTGGGTGAACTCACTGATGAGTTTGTAACTAAAGGTGATCTTGGGAGGTGAATCCTGGTTAGGGTGGCCTGGCAGGGTCTATCTCCCTTCCTCCTCCCTTAATCTCTCTGTGCTTCCCACCACCAGACAATGAGAAATATCTCCTCTGTCATGTTTCTCTGCCATGCTGCCCTGCCTTGGAGCCGGCCAATTATGGAACAAAACTTCTACAAACTGTGAGCCAAAAGAAACCTTTCCTCCTTTAGGTTGTATTAAATTGTCGGGTATTGTGTCTCAGTGAGGCAGTAACTAAGACAGAAGTAATGGTCCAGTTTCCAAGTCAGAGGAGATACATACTCTATGTATTTTTCTGACAGTATTATAATGTCACTACTTTGGATGAGAATTCTTGTCAACAGAGAGTAGAGCAGTCAGTGCACAGTACGTAGTGCAGAGTTAGACATTGCTCTGAGTCACAGGACCATTCTGTGTCCTTGGTCGTGTGCCTCCACACACTGACTCATGTAACCCACCCCTAACTCTTGTCAGCTCTTCATGTCTTTTAGTTGAATAGGGATTATAAAGGGACTGTAAGTTCCACAATGGCATCCTTTGAAATGGAAGAGCTGGTGACATTAATAACTGCATTTTTCCTTATCACCTTCATTCTCTGCAGTGCTATGCATGTGGTGGTGATATCCTAAGTAAAGCAACTGAGGAAGGCAAGCTTCAGGGTGGTTCGCGGAGGCCCCAGCAGCTCCTGCACTCTGTCTTAGAGCCATAGAGGCCCAATCGCTAGAGAGAACCAATGATGCTTGTGTATCTTTTCAAATGCTTCATAGAATAGTCAAGTACATGCCCAGTGGCCCTCTCTATTGAATCTAAATACTTTAAAGCATGTCGGTAGTAGATTTTTTCCAATCATTTTTAAATATAAAACTATCCCAAGATTCAAATAAAGCCACTTATTATATATCCACCATGTGGTGTACTTGGCTTTCAAATATGGTCACTTGTCAAATACACTCATTTTCACAAGACCCTGGTGAAATACTATTGCCCTCCCTTTACAAATCAGGAGGTAGAAGCTCCAGGAAGTTAAATAACTTTAGAGCCCATTGCTAGAAAGTGGTGAATCCTGTTCCTTTCTCGTGACACTTTCCGTCTTTCACCATGGCTTTAAGGTCAGTGGTTAAGAACACTTCAAGTGTCAAATGGTGTCTGGTCTTCTTGTGATGGTTCTTTCTCATTTCCTGTTGGGTAATGTGCACAGTAGAGTGGCAGCAGAGAGGATTTCTATAAATAACTCCACTGAGTTTTCCAACTTTTGGTGAGGGCAGGCTGGGGTGGGTGAGGGAGAAGAGGACACCTCAGGTGTCAGTAATGCAGATTTCTGGGGGCTAGGGGGGAATTGATCCTGTTCCTCATGTGCTTATGAACTTGACTGTCTCAAGTAAATTGGACCCGAAGGCCAAGGAGTGTTTTTGTTCTCTTAAACTCATTTTAGCGAATGATTATCATGCTAAGTGTCTTGAGTAACTTCATCTGTAATTACGATATTTACAATAACGAACTAAATCTTTTTTTTGAAGATGTGTTATAGCTTGTGTCCAGATGTCCTCCCAAAGCCTCATGTAGTCATAGAGTTTTTTGGGAGGTGGCTGAACCTAGAGTTTGTGATTAATTCATGGTCCAATGCTGGGCTGAAGGTGTGAGTACTACATTCGTGATAGGGCCGGTAGCCTGCATACAATACAAGGGATAGAAAGAGGATCGTCTTTCCTCTGTCATCGCTTTTGCTGTCTTCTGCCTCCATGAACTGTTGCCCCTCTCTCATGGGCCACCCTGCCTTGGAGCCAGCCAAGTAGGGACTGAAACCTCTACGGATTGTGAGCTAAATAAGCCTTTCCCCTTTAACTTTGGGTGTCAGGTATTTTGTACCAGCAACAAGAAAAGTAACTAAGACAAGTTGGGTCTAAAATCTTCAGCTAGGTTTAAACCTTGAAGATAGTTCTGAGCACTGATGACATCTATGCCACGTCTATTGCTATATAAGAGTCTGCCTTCTCATCTGTCAGAAATAGAATGAGAGGAAAAAGTGAAAATACTGAGGACACACTTCCTATCTGGTCCTATTGTAAGCAACAAATCACTGGCGTCTCAGTAGATCCATAACTAATAGGTTTTACAGAACTCAATCATATTTGACTTCCACATTATGAACAAGAAAGATAATTAAGACAGTAAATGTCACATTAGAAAGGAAAGTTTAGCTACGATTAATTACACAATCTCACACTTTCCTATAATAATGGGATAATAAGATTAAATTTACTATGTTAGAAATTTCTCATGAGGGGACTATACAAAAACACCAGGTTAAGTGGCCATTTTTGAGCTTTAAAATTGAGCAAAGGGAAGATAGTGAATTACTGAAATTACTCAAACTAAATAGTCTATTGTATATAATTGAGGTATAATTCATTTCCACACTAAAATGACCTTACCCAATATCTCAATTTTGCCAAAATCTTTCATTGTAGTGTTTTTCTTGTTGTTTCAATAATAACACAATTACTATTAAAGTAAGCAGAGCTTTTCAAGAAACCTATGAAATATCACAATACTCCAAGATTTATTTAACCCAAAGCTTCAATGAGCAGATTACATCTGAGCATTCAGATTTAATTTGTGATAGCTGAGAATTTCATTCCATCCACTGCCAATCACAGTGCAATGTTTTGTGGACCTTATGCACCCAAATATGTCATTCCAACTGGAAGGCTTAATGTGGCAAAACTTCTGTAGCAAAGAATCAAAGAAGGTCCAATGTTACCAAGAATTGTCAGAAGACATGCAGTTCAGTCAGTGAGATCTGTGGGTCCTGAAGCTGGATCCTGTCTTGAGATCCTCCAAAGAGGGGGATCTGGGTTCCAAGGAACTGGCTCAGTGGCTGGATTCAGTCTCACCATTTCTCACTTCTGCTCAAAATCTCTGACTGTCCCAAACCCTCAGAATGAGATTCAAATCCTAACTCAGGTCCCAGGCAACCTTTTTGTTTTTAACTTTGCTACTTCCCTGTAGTAATCCAAAGTCTGGCCAAACCAGACTACCGATCACTTTCTTGCCTGCATAATTCTGCTCATTCCCATCTTGTGACATGGAATATGTGCCCTCTCCAGCCAGTCTGTTCTGAAAATCAGGCAAAACACAACATTTTCTGTGATGCTGATGAGGTAAATACCTCTTTTGCCTGAATGAATGTACTGTGGTCTCCCTGTGACTAACCCTACACCAACTCCTTAAGAATAGGGATTTTACCTTATAGATGTCATTGAAGTGAGACATGCTAATTTTATTGGAGCTTTATGTAGTTTTCCACGATTAAGCCATTCTTGTTATTTTCATGATCACTAAATGAACCAAATGCATCAGTTCTTGACTATGAGGATCTGGAGAGAAGGGGATATGTCTTATTTTTGCACCCTCAATAACTTATACATAATACAGTTACCTATTGAAGTATTTATACAAGGAATCAATTACAAATGGTTCCAGGCTTTTAATGGTTCACCTTATAATTTTTCAACTTTATAATGGGCCCAGAGTGATATGCATTCAGTAGAAACCATACTTCAAATTTTGATTATGTTCCTGGGCTAGCTATAGGCTACTCTGGACAGGAAGGTTGATGGACAGAAGAAGCAACAGAGGTCTACAGCTCCCAGTCAGCCGCCTGATCACAACTCGTGTGGCACGTTGCTGTGTTCTAAGCTATGGCGTTCAATAAGTGAGGTACATTATACATTTAGACCCACAATACAGTATTTTCAGCTTACAGTGAATTTATGGGCACATAATCCATTGTCTGCTGAGGAGCGCCTGAACATTATTTGTGCAGTATAAGTGCAACAGGTAAGGAGCCAAACGCAGAGGACAGGGAACCCAGAAAAACCAACCTTGAGACACTAGAAGGGGGCAGATAGAGAAGTAAGGCTTTTCCAGGCTGCATTATTAGACGGCATGAACAGTAGCAGAAAGAAGCATGAGAAACACGGCTTATGAGGACCCTAGGAGGGCATGAAACAAAGCGGTAGTGTAATATCTAATCATTTCCAACCCTTGGCTGTATCTCCAGACTCCAATTTCACTTCCAGGCTCTCACTTGAAGCCTCCTATTTGGGCAGGGCCTGGATATTCCTAGTATAAACTGTCTAGATTCCATCCTAAAATACTGCTTTCACCAAACCTCTTCCCTGCTAAAGACTTCTGGCCACTCTGCATCCTATACAAGAGTTTTCAACCTGAAACCTGTGGCACTTCTTCATCTGGCTCAACTTCTGTCTGCCCACTGCTCTCCAAGTTGAACTTCCCAGCAAAGTCGTTTTCCTAACCCATTTCCCACAAGAACGCCTGCCTTGTGCCTATTATTTCTCTCACCAGGAATGTCTCCTCTACCTCTTCTGTCTCTCTAACATGACTAAATTTTCAATATCCATCTACCTTCCCCTCTTGTAGTTCTTCTCTAGCTTCTGTCCTGGGATTCCTGCAGCTACTTTGTATGTGGTATTTATTGAGAAGCTGTACCAAAAACTGCCTTTTATTGTTACTCAACTTGTCTTGTGTTTATCTTCCAATCAATATATCTAATCAGCAACCTTTTACGTGCCAGGTAATAGTGAGCAGATTGGGTATATAAATAAGAATAAAATACTCTCTTGGTCCTTGGTTTAGTTAAGGAGATAAAATACAAACTACATTCACTTCAAAGTGAAAATGTGTGCTTCAAATAACCATTCAAGGCAACACTAGAAGAGGCTTCATAAGGCAGTGCATGACTAACCACATTGTGGTACAAACAATACCCTCTTCACTGGGTTTGTAATCATCTTAGAAAGCTGAAGCCAGGTGCACTGTGGGCAAGATGTCCAGGGGCTTCTATCAGACTTGAAGCAAACTTACTGAAGGGGGAAGAATGGCAGCAGTTTATTATAGTAGTTGTGTGATGAGTAATTTCTAGGGGGCAGTGTGAGGGACAGTATGTTATACCTGTCTCTCTAGAATAAAGGAGTCAGGAACCAAGCAAACTCTCTGACTCACCTGAGGTGCAGAGGTAAGATGTAGCCACCTACTATAATTCTGTACAACTCTTATCAGTCTCCAATATTTTTTCCATTCTTGAGTCACTTCTTTGTCATGGGCTGTCTCTCACCATCCCTTCCTCCACAGCCAGTGTCAACTCCACAGGAGCAGAGATCTGGTCATTGTTTTCCATGCTCTACCCTCGGAGTCTAGACAGTGCCTAGTCTAGGCAGGCACTCAAGATGTGTTTGCTGATTGAACAAAACTTCCTTTGTTATCTCCACAGAGCTTGAGGGTGAAGTCTCAAACTGCAGTATGCCCTTGTTCTGCTCTCAGTGGGGTGGGACCTGCTCGCTATGGAGCACCTATGTCTGCAAACACCATTTCACAGAAGATTTTCACCATAAAGGAGCATCTTTTAATTAGGCACAGCAGGGGACACAGAACTTCTGGGTTGCACTATTCCATCTGGTGATGGGAAAACATACACATCCTGGGTCCAAACTGGAAACCTCAGCTTACCTTTTGTCACCATGCCTCCTTGTGTCCTAGTTGTCTCCTTTCTTGGAACATTTTAGAGAAAAGCATTTTGGAATGTCAAAATGGAAAGTTTTCATTTAGTTCTGCATAGTGCCATAGGAGGTGCTGGACAGAAATAAGCAATATGGAAAGCATATGAAATTCCGAGTGACCTGTACATTTGGCATTCAACATGGACTCACGGGTAAGATGAAAGAAGTCCACATATGATTTTTACCATTAAATGTGCAAAGAAAGAGGACAGTGCAATGAAGCACTACTGTGACAAAAGTAATTCAATTACGGATGAGTAGAACACTTCAGCTAATAAACTCCTCACAGTTTCCCACTCCTACAAACCTAGATCTTATTCAGTGTTTGACTCATGAACATTCGGCGAGGGCCAGGAACTTTTCAGGTGCTGGGAATTCTGAGAAATCCACAATGGATCCCAATTATAAGGGCAGGGTAAATGCTACTAGGAGAGGAATGTTCAGGGCTGTCTGGAGCATACTCCAGGGACATTTTTCAAGGTGGAAAGACATTAGAAATGCTTTCAAAAGAGGAGAGCAGTGAACTCAATCATGGAATTACCTGATGAAGAAAGCTAGAATAGGGCAGACCCAGGGCAAAGAACTGCAAGAACACAAGGGTGTGCTATTTCACCGAGGAGCTGCCCCCACCCTATGCCCAAGGAGTAGAATTTAGTCAGTACAAGCCAACCTTGGTAGTTCTTCAGGAAGCTCATGAACTGTGTGCTCACTCCATTTACACAGCATGATTTAGCCACAGACATATGTCACAGCTCTGGCCAATAAGATGCAAGAGAAACTTGTTCTACAGCTTCTGGGAAGTTCCTCCCTCTTAGAAAAGAACATTAATTACAGACATTCTCTCTTACACTATTGCGCGATGTGTAAAAATGTGTTCCTTGGAGCAACTGCAGTTATTTTGGGACCATGAAGAGACAAACCTGAAGACATGCCGAAGATGGCAAGGTGAAGATGTGAAGAACCAAAAGCCTGGTCTCTGGTCAGATAACTAGATTAAGTACTCCATAACCACTCACTCCAGAGTTCTTTTAAAGAGAATTTTAAAGCCCCCTCACTGTCATTCTAAGTCGAGTCTTCTGTTTTATTTTTCAGACAAATGCGTTCCAAATGATACATCAATTTTCATTTTAGAAAGTTCCCTGTGGAAGCAACCAAGCAATTAGGTGGAAGAGGACCAGAAATGCTGGGTGGCATATCAGGAGGAGGCTGCCATAGTAATCTGTGAGTTGTAATGAAACAAGGTCTGAGAGAGGAGATTTAAAGCAAACAGAACTAAGAAACCACTTGGTTGCATGTCACAGATTATACTGAGGTTTTTGGATAATGGTACCAGTCAGTGGGACAGGGGACAGAGCCAGAGGACACATGAAAATGGTTGGTGGAAATGATGACTGGGAGATTGGGAGGTCATAGATGGGATAACCAAGTCTCACTCACTGGACTGTGTGTCTGTGTGACATGGACCATGTCTGTGTTCTTTACTACTGATTTGCCTTTGCCATATTGCAGATGACTAGTAGGGATGCTTGATAACAAATGAGTGAGGCTTAGAAAGAAAAAATGTAACATTTGCACACATAGATACTGTGAAGCCAGAACACACACTCATGCCTCTAATTCTTTCCAGCCCACTGTGTACCACAAACCAACAAATTGGAAAAAAAGTTTCATTGTGGATTCTCAAATGAAGGAAGAAATTCTCACTGGAAGATGTGGAGTAAGAGTGGGCTCATTCTCTTATGTTAATTAAGAGAGAATCTAATTTTTTTTGATAAGTATATATTTTGTGGAAGACTTTCTTTTAAGAAGGTGTTCAACAAGATGCACTCGGACATCTGAGAACCCTGTGCTATTCCCCAATACCAACCTATCATGAACTGACTTCTCTCACTCTACCCTGGAGGATGTGGCAAAAAATAATTAAGAGTTATACTCTGTCCACTATCTGCAGTGAACAGAGCCTAATTTAGATCCTTCTAAGGTCACTTTAAGTTACTATTGTACTGTCCTTGAAAGCCTCAGGGAATAACTTCATTATTTTGTGTAATACAATCCTTAATTTTCCTCTTCAGGTACTTAAAAATCTGTTAGGGTGCTTTTTTCTCAGTATCTTTTATTTTTTGCACATACGTAATCCAAGGCACCAAAATTTTGTCAAAAAAATTATTATTTTCAGTGTTTTTGTTTCTTGTCTCAAGTAAGAATTACACAAATTTAAATATTTTGGCAGAGTGAACTAAAGGCTAAGGAAGAGGCAAATTAGTGAAGAGTATAGACTTTAAACTCAGAGTGCTAATCACTGACCACAGGAGACAGGAGAGACATAAACTAATCATCCAAGGACTGTGTCATGATGTGTAGCACCAGACTGCGGGACTGAGGACCGGAAGTGGTCTGGAAATGAAGGAGACAGAGGAGCGCTGCAGGCTGACGAAGGATTCATAGACACGGTGCCTTTTAAAGAACATGTAGGGACTGGGGATTTGGAGGGAGGAGCAGGTGCGTGGAAGGAGGTGGCTAGTGGAGGAGGCTAGAGTGTCACGATTTAGAACACAGAGTTTATGTGGAAAGCACATCCAAGATACCTTTCAGAACTATGTTTTCCTCAAAGCACTTACACTTATGGTAATTGTTATCCTATAGAATAAGTGAAATCTCGATTTCCTCTTGAGGGTGAAGGGCTTCTTCCCTCCTCTCACCAAAGTGATCCTTTCATAAGTGGACCACTTCATCTTCTATAAATAGTAAAATCATGTTGGACTTTATCTGTGCTCTGTATTAGTATTCTGGTATTCTGCATATGTGGAACATTAAACAAACCAGGGCCCAGGCATCACGGGATCACCTCGGATTATAGAAATTCAATAGGTTTAGGGCATGGTGGGGCCTCCATAAAGGCTTGTTGAATTGGTGGAAGAAGTGAAAGAAAAGGAGAAAGGAAAAAGATGGATGGAACTTGGAAATATTACTTCTCATTCACTTTTTAAAAATTAGGTAAGAAGTTATTTAAATCATAATTTAAATAGTAGTTTGAATCTTAGTTTTAGGTTTACGTTATTTCCATTTGCCAGATTTTCAAGAATAGAGTATATGTAACTGGTATACTTTTATTTCCCTTTTCAGATAAATTATGATTTTTTTCGGTTTTGCTAAAGTTCTTAAATTTTTAAATAGGAAACAAGAGTTAAAATATGAGCAGTTGTTTTATTTCTTTTCCAAGAGTAGTCCACATGTGAAATATCAAAATCCAGCTTAATAATCAGAGTGGGAAATCGGCAAATTTTGGTTCAACCTTATAATACTCTAAAGGACATTTAAGAATAACTCCAGGCAATATCCCTAGTTGTCTAAATGAACCACTGACTGTATATAAACATTTCTGATCTCCAGAGGTAGAGAGGGGAGTAGAATAAAGAATGCAGAAAGAAATAAGTACTTATTTACAATAACAAACTCCTTTCTCCCAGAGGGAGATTATTTTGGAGCAAGAATGAATTGGAATTCTTTGCATAAGCAAGAGCTGAGTAATGTAAACATTTTAGATGCTGTCAGGGATTTGAAAGTCTCAGCATTCCAGACTGCCCTGGGTTGCTACACATTGTGGGAAAAAGGCCACCAACTTTGACACTATAAGGACCTGCTCTCAGGGGAGCTCGAGCCTTTTGAGATATGTAGCCTTGTGCAAGTCATTGGCCCCCTGTGATTCTGTCTCTTCATCTGAAAGGATAATCATCCTACTTCATAGGCTGGTTGTACAGACTAAAAGCCCACGTCTGTGAAAAGCTTAAAGAAATGCCTTACAAATAGTGGGAGCTCAATAAATTATAAGCTATTAATTCCCAAGCAACCACAATAGACTCAGACTCTCAACTATGCTCCGCTAGGTAGAATCAAATCTGACCTCACTGTGGCTGAGACAGAAAAGACCTGACTGTAGCCAAAGACAATCAAATCAGACTGCTAATTATTCTACAAGAGCCATCTTTACAGAGCCTTCACATGTGAAGGAACAAAGCTAGGGCCAATCAACATGATCAAGCATAAAAATCAAGAAATACCAAGTCAGGGCGGATATAAGCTTTTTTGTCCCAATGTGTCATAAGTTTCAGCTCCTTGTCACTTTCCTTTTGGCCAGTCCTGGGAGCTCTCCACTTGAATTCAGCCTGATCTACCAGTCCTTCCCTCACAGCTACAACCCAGCGCCTCACTCAGAGATTCTCAAGTGTTAAGGATTTCCTGTTAAAAAGTTCACGGGTCAGGAATAATTTTAAATTTGAAACCAAAGATTCTGTACACCCTAAAGGAAAACTCCCTTCTCCATACTTCAATTGTGTTTACTGGTGACACTTATGTGAAGTATCTCGGATCTGTCCAGTGATAACACCACTGTAAATGGAAAAGTTGCTCTCAGAGAATTTTAAAATGTGATTAAAATAGGCACAGAATAAACAGAGCCAGTTTGGGTCATCTCATTGGAATAAAAGAAAGCTATTTTTGGTCATGAAAAATTATTATAAACTTGAATCCCTAAAATATCCTTTTAAAACATATAGTATCTCAAGAAAAAGCTTTTTAAAAATCTTAAATCCCTATAGTATTCTATGCTACTGGTGAAATCTACTTTGCAGGCAGAAAAAAAAAAGCTTGTGTGGGATGCATCTGGAGACACTGTTTTTATACCCATTACTTTGTAGCCACAGAAAGAGTCACAAAAACAATGATGTTAAACTGTTCTAAAGCTGTTTCCATAAGACAAGTACAAAACAGTTTGTAATGGATACTTGTACAGTTTTTTTGATTATGGATATAATGGTGTTGAAGGAACAATTTCTGGTCATCAGTACTTAATATCCTGTTCCACAACCAGCGTAGGCAAAAGCATGAAGTTGTCTGTGTTTGTCTTTTTGAGACTGTTTTGATCTCTATTTCTGTTACCTCCCAAGTCTACTCCCAGTTCATAATTGCATTCCTGTCCCCAAGGACTTGGACTTCTCTTCAGGATATTCACCTGCCAAATCACTAATCAAAGCAGGCCAGTTTACATACAACCTCTTAACAGATGTCTTTTCATTAGAGAAAAACACAATTAGCTGGAAGCACCCCAACCTAAAGAATAAATCTGTAATGGTAATTTCACCTACTGCGTTATTTGAGTCAGTGATGGTTTGTCAGCACAGGACCAGAATTAGAAGGATGTTAGTAGTAATAATTGTCTACTAAGTGTTTCTCCAACTTTGGTTATGAGACCACTGTGCTACAATCATCAAGCATCTCTTTGAAAAACAAAGCAAAACAAAACAAACGATGTCTAAATCCAGTCATAGGATCATTAGATCAGAACCTCTATGAGTGAGGGGATATAATTTAAAATGAAGAGGCAGATGGGTAAATAAAGACAAGGTGAACACCATTACCCCAGTTTTGGAAATCAGCAGGTAATTTTGTCTTATAGACGAATATTTAGGGTTTCCATGCATTACCGGCCTATCAGACCACTGTGCCATGTTGCAGTACACTGGGAACAACTATTTCAGTCGCGGGACACTAGGGATATCTGTTTGGTTTTTCAGTCTTACCTGGCACTCCAGCTTGGATCCAGAAGTTAATGTCTAACTCCTCTGCACCCTTGAAGACCTGAGTGATGTTGAGGGGCTGTAGCAGGCTCATGACCTCCTTCATGATAGCTCTGGCCTTGTCACTGCCGGTAAATTGCAGCCCAGTGAGTGAGAATAAGCCTGAGTCAGACTCCATCACCAGACTGTAGTTGGAAATATTTACCTAAACAAAAGAAAAATATATGTTGTTCATATCTGTTGCTTCTGTGCTTTCTCCTTGGGAACGATTAAATTTAAATAATAATAATAACCAAATATTTCACCTCCTCACAAGTTGCTGTCCACATTCATGGTGCTCTTCCTGACTTAGGATCTTGTCAGCCTATTAGCTAACGGTTCTTAGATGCGTAATTTCTCATCCTGGAATTTGCCAAACTCAACAGTTGATTTCAAAGAATTCAAAAGTACAATAAAGGGAATTTATTAATATTTCTGAATTATTTCTACTAGTAATAACAGTCTTTCAGTCAATTTCCTTAAGTGTCTACTGTGTACTGTTTACTTTCTTAAGCATTTAGTAGTGCACTTCCTCTTTTATGGCAGGGATCGGTAGAGTGCTAGCATGCTCAAACACAAGAAATTTTGCTTTGTGGACTTATTTCTGTACCTCCATCCTCTAAAGAGATACCCTACCTTCTTTTAATTATGAGTTCTGCTGTAGCTAACAGGCATCAAACTGACAGGTTTGCCTTCACTTTCTGAGTTTGTTGTGGTTCCATCCATCTAATCCCCAAGGAGAGCAATAATAGAACAAGACATGAAGCACTGTTCTCCCTGGTGTAAAGCCGCAGCACTCTAATCTCTGCCAGGCCACCAGTTTGTAAACTCTTTCTAAGTAAAGTCTGGTGAGAAAGCACACAGTGATTTCATCTAGCCAGTATTGTCACTTCAGGAGCTTAAAACATCACAGGCCATGGGCAGGCCAACAGCCAAACTGCTGCCCAGCCATGACCTGCAAGTTTAAGGCTCATCAAGCTGGCCAGGCCCTCTGTTTATCAGAAGCCAACTCCCTCTTCAAGACTGATTGGCTATCACTTTTTTTGAGTTATTCCCAAACTATCTTTGGACAGTGCTGCTACTCCTTCCTCGTTATTCATCTAGTACCAATCGATAATAACATTTGCACAGTGTTTCCAGAGAGCTTTCATGTTTGCAATCTACTTTGGTCTTCTTTGACAACCCATAAAATAGACAAAGCAGCTTTATGGTTGATGCACTTTTATAGGAAAGGAACTGAGGATCAGGAAAGTCAAGTGATGCGCTCAAAGCCGTACAACTGGCCAGTGGTAGCACTGGCTCTAGAATCCTACGTGTTCCAAACCACACACTGCCATTGCTAATGTGACTGGAGTGGTAACACTTGCTCTGCATTAAAACGATTTTCCACTTGCATAACAAGTTGAGGGTTGCATAAGTAATTTTCCCTAAAGCAGATTCTATTTTACAGTGATTTCCTAACGTTCACTGTGAAAATATACTGATGCCACAAGGACCAGGGCAGCTGTGGGCTCTCAGAGAGGATGCTGCCAGCGCTTACAGGCCTGAACTTAAGGCCTAAGGACGCCAGCGTTTTGGTTGTCACTGTTAGTGATGAGAAGGTTAACAAAGCAGAAGCCTGCTCACATTTCCACTCTCAGTTCTAAGAAATTTTTGTGAAAGACTCAAGGCATTATTAATGAAAGGGCCACCTTAGCTTTTAGCTATGGCTACTGCATTATGGTACCATTGTTACAGTTAATGGTATCCGAAAGATTTGCATTCATGTCCTATATTCAGAGTTCATTTAACTACATGCTGCCATGAGATCAGCAGGTGGATGTGTAATTTGGCAGTCCTTGTCCTCTTGCTGTGTAGGCCTTGCTATATATTCATCCTAAACTCTACCTCCCTTACAAAAAGGAGAAAAGCAAAATCACAATGTATCTTGCAAATGAAAACAAAATTGGGCCATCTTATACGTGAAGATTCTCATATTGCAGGCAGATCCCATGTTTCCAACAACAACAAAAAAAATCAGGCAAAGTGCTCCTAATCATGTACTATTTAGGTTGAAAGTGTACCCAGTTAGCAGTTTAGCTGTCAGACCCAATACTAATGAGCAGCCTGGAGATGTGGACACAGTCTGTTCCTGACACAGCAACTGACACTCTGGGCTACAAAAGAGGGTGGTGACTGGGCTCTCCTTGTCTCCGTAAATCATGTAACCTTGGCCCTTGGCTTCTTCAACTCCAAGCTGGGACAAAAGCTCTTTCCTGAGCTTGAATAACGAACCTGTACACAGGGGTCTTCTACAAACTTTAAACAAAAGGGCTGTGGCTGTACAGACCAAAGTCAAACTGGTTGCATAAATCGAACTTATCGGGGCTTCTAACTACATGTTCACTAAGAGCTTTCTGGCCTTCTTTAACTGCAAGTGACCAGATGTCCTTGGGTCGCAGAACATCACAGTTTGGGCACGCCAATGTGCATACCAGAAGACGCTGATAGGAGTGCAAGGGGTCATGTAAATGCAAGAGCTTTCAAAAGTACCTCGGGCCACACATATGGTAGCGTTTCAGCAGAGGAAGGAAATGTGCGGACTTTGGAACTACCCAGACTGGTCCGGGTCCTCCTGTTAACCAATGTTTATCTGTGTGACTCTGGGCACTCTGTACAACCTCTCAGTTTCTTCCTCCATGACGTGGGAGGATGAGGGGACTATTGTAAAGCGGGCAGCATTTTCGTAGTGCTTCTTACACAGCATGGATGCCTGGCAGCTCATCCCATGAACTGTTGAGATAAGTGCGATTGTATTTCTCATCTCATAGAGCAGTTACTGACATTTAGTCAGGTTACTGAACTTTCCCTAGGTTACCTGGCTAGTAAGTGGTGCAGCCAGAACTCACACCTAGAGCTGTGCTTCTGCTGGCCTGTGTTCCTGCTCCACTGCCCCACCTCCCGAGGCTCACTTCTAATCTCTCAACCACAAATCAGAAACACTGAGACTCCAGTTCCACAAATACACAGAATTTTAAAAGGATTTTTCATGATCATAATCCAGGTCTACTTGGATAGAAGAATTTCACAATGAAAGCAGTGAAAAACGAAACAACCCAAAATTCTTGCTTCAGAATTTCCTTTCAACTAGGAATAAAAAGCTTAAAATAGTAAAATATCTTTTCAAGCCAAATAAGACCAGATGTGTGGACATCAGTAACCCAAAGTTTTGGAGTAGGTAGAGATACATTTGATATCCATTCATGTGTGGCTGTATTAGCTGCTGCTGACATGAAGGCAGTGTTCTCTTGTTTTCTATTTATATATAAACATCTCCATATGTTTTCCAAAAAGGACTAAGAAAACAAACCACCCACCACCCATGACACTGCCTTTTCTCCTTATTTATGGAGTCACCATCTGATCATTAGCACATGGCGAAGGAATTGGAAAAACAAAATGTCTGCACACAAAGGAACTGGAGGAAACAGCTGGGTCACTGGGCTGTTAGAACTTCTGCTTCTCGGGAATATGTCATCATCAGCACCAGATACCTTACTGTGCCATGAACTGCTGGGGACACGCTCAGTGTAGGTGTGAAAAACTGATTATTGCTAGTGATGGGGAAGAGGACTATGTTCGTTTTACTCACCCCTTTATAGCACATGTAACAAGATATTCATCATTTTGTTTACAGGTTGTGCAAAGAAACTCACTTCTAAAGACTGTATGCTTTCTGGGTGACATAAGCAGCCCTCACCCACACCTTATGGGTGGGACAAGCCAGGGCACATAGATGAGGAAGCTGCACAGCTGAGTAAGTTCAGACACTCTCTCTAGCCCCTCTTTGTTCTCTCAACGAAGGAAACATCTCTATATTAGCAGCCACTGAAACTGTTGTTCATTACCATGTAATATATAGAATGCAACATAGAAAAATGCCCTTGGATAATCTCCTGGATTGGGATCATTAGATTAGTTAACGCTGGCTCAAGGCTGAGGATTCTGAACTTTGTCACGTACCACAGTCACATCCTATACTTTTTTTTTTTTAAGCATCAGGCTATTCTGCCAAAAAACAATTTGGTAACCATTAGTATTCTTTGGGTGCAACACAAGATTACAAAGAAAACTGTTCCAAATACATACTGTATGTTTTGAAATTCTTACTTCCTAATGTAAACACAAGAAGGATGTTTGTACTCTGCTTTTATAAAATTCCAGGCAATTCTTCAGAAATATAGACTCAAATTCAATAACATCTCCTCTACCCCCAAATTTGGCTGCTTTCTTGTTCTTGTAATCTAGAGGAAATCTAAAGTTTTCTTTTCTTGTAATCTAGAGGAAATAACTGAGGAGAAAACAAGAGGATTTTCTCACGGTTCTCAATGTGTCTTTGGTTTGGATGCAAAATAACAATGAAATCCTAAAATCAAATGAAAAGGAAAGAGCTGGTTGATTATTTGAATTAATCATGTACCTCCTCAATTCATCTTTCAAAAAAATAGCCCACATTGACACAGAGAAATCAAAGCTATTAACATTTAATGGGGTGAGAAAGGGGTACTGAGGCTGATTGCTCTGTGTCAATGTGGTATTCATTTCCTTTGAAGATTGAATTGAAGAGGCTTTTTTCAATTGGTGGCGATGCTGTTTGGTCAGGTGGTAGGCTAAAAACGAGCTCTGAAAAGCAGCTCATCTCGTGATGTGTGTGCTGAGCAGCTATGATCAGCTTTCCCAGCTGTGCCACTGGCCCCAGAATTCCCTTTTTCTAGGGGTGAATGTAGTGGTTCTTCCAAAAGCAGCATGTCAAACCATTGCCATAATCAGATAATAGGTAAAGAGCTTTCTCCTGCTACACAAAGTCAAATACAGGCTTTGCTTTCTGCTTGGGTCTATCCTGAAGTTCACACTTTATTTTTGATATGCTCCAGCATTCATTTCTGAGCAGCCTAGAGTACCCAAGGGAGACCTGGGAAAAGAATGACGACAAGGTGAGGTGCCATAAGTTATTTTTATTTGACCGCTAAGCAGGCTGTGGCTTGGGAAATGGGCAACACTGGGCAAGTTACATTAATCCTGAACTTGCAGACACCTGTTGCGGGCGAGCCACCACTTCACCTGGAGACAGGAAACAGAACGAATAGCTCCAGAGACTCTTTTCCAGCTCTGTCACTCAGTATGTGTGTACAGAGGTTTTCTGCTGTGACACGAACCTGTGTTTTCGGGCAGTTCCATTTTTACAATGTCATTTGAAGCACTCTAGACCTCAGTGAATTCTCCTCTTGTGTTAGTCGAGGTCCTGGATAATCCTTAAACTTACTGAAAACATATGATCCCTCCGTCAATGTCACTGTGGTAACAATAGTATGCCAGCAGGCTAAAACTATGGCATGAACATTGACTAAAAGATTATATTTTACTTATCTAGAAAATCTGTATTCACTTTGCTTTCAGTATTACTAAAAAAAGAACAATATTCAGAGTATTTGGTAAATGTACTATGAAAAGGCTCACACGGCCAATGAATATCTATCACAGTTTCTGATTTATTTGTGGTGTTGTAGCAACATAATCGACAGAACTAGTGCAACTCAAAATCTCACAATTACATTTTTGTTTTTTAAAAATACCATGCAGTGATCAAGTATCTCATGTTACTGGCTTCAGATTCATTTGCATATGCAGTTATGGAAGAGAAATGTTCCACGCACTCGGCTTTGCGAAAGCAGCTTGCTGGGCCTTTTCCTTCTCTGTTCCTCTCTGTCCCTGCCACACCGGTTACCTCTCTGTCAGTCTGTTCTGATCTCCACCAACTCCCTTCTTTTCACAGGTTCAGAAGGTAAGGCCACACTGGCACAAAGAGGAGCTCTTCCTTCCACTGACCCACTTCCTTTAACACCGTGTTGTGTTAAATAAGCAGAAAGATCTGCTTCTTGTGTTTGATAATGTTGACCTGTCAGACAGGGGGATGCTTTCTGGTTGACTTCTCTTGCCTTCCTCTTGATTAGGAAGACTATGTCAGCTTTTAAAAAAAGTTTTTCTTCCCTCTAAGGTTTTAACTGACAGCTGAGTTCTTCTTCTCATAAGTAGACAGGTCATTTCTTTTATAACACAGCATGTAACATTTTCTTGACCTGTAAAATAGTCTACTATATACTTGGGAATGAAATTATTCAGTGCAAGGGCATATCACATTATGACCCAGTAAATAAATTCTGCTTTATCAATGGAATATAGACAACCGCTTATAGCATCTTTGGAGTTTAACAATATTATCACGTCTTATTTGATCAAGCACTCTATAGTAATATTAGTAAAGATGCTAAAATGACTTAGAAATAATTATATTTTCTCACATATGTCTTTCCCCTTTTAATAGCACAGTAGTGTGTTTGAAACTTCATGTAAAAAGAATAGTGCTCAAATATGAGCTTGGGTGTTTGTCTGCTCAAGCCTTCCACGATGAGCACAAAACACTCCTGTCTAATACGCTGATCTGTTGCACTTCATTCTGTTTTGTCTGCATTTGCCTTGTTCCTGCAAGAATCAAAGGCTTCCTATAAGAAATTCTCCCAGTGCCACACTCAGAGGTTATCTAGGTTAATACAAACCAAGATGTCATGAAGACAAGGGACATATCTGTGTCTGTCTCTGTTGTACCTTCAGCTTAACAGAGCTCATTGTACATTAGGTGCTCAATAAATGCTTGAAGGTAAAGAAAAGTCACCATTGGGAACATTTTGACATGATTCAGTAGCAACTTAAACATATAATTTAGTTTTCGCTTGTGGCTGCCAATGTAAAGGAGAAGACTGATGTATTACTGAGCGATCATTATGTAGGAAAAGAAAGCGCACCACTGGTTCCTTGCAAAAAGCAACATTTTCCCAGCATTCACTTCTAAGAGGAATTATTTCCTGGGTCTTTAAATGAGGAACATTGAGAAAAATAATGGACAGAGTCTCCAATAAGTTTGGCCATGGATGAAGAAACACTTTTCCTAAAACTATTTCCAACATATTGATCTTCAATTAAAGCAAAATACTAAGTCGTATTTCATTAGCTGTGTTTCTTCCAGAGCAAATGTGCTTATTCAGTAGTTACTGAAACAGAAACCTAAGGCTGGAATAGCCATACTTCCCTGTTTGCCACAGGCAGTCTCAGTGTGTAGCCCTTGTCTTGGTAGGACCACTAACTGATCACTGTCCTGCAGATATTTCCTGGTTTTCACAAGAAACCACACTGTCAACCTTCTCATGCATGGGTTTGTATACTGAGATAAAAAGGAAACTGAGATAAAATCACCTTCCTATAGGAGGGCAAAGTTTAGCAGCAGAGGCAATAACTGGCAGTTACATGTGATGAGTTCTATGAAAGTGTACGGTGTATGAAGAAGAGAGGTCACCTAGTGAAGAACGATGATAAAAACTTGGCAGAAGAGGTGATGTCTGCTCCGAGAAAAACCCTTAGGGTGGATACTTTCTTGTGGGAACAGGGATCTTGTTAGTTAAATTGAAAACCTCCAGGACTTCACCAAGAGGACATTTGAAATGAATAAATGAGCCAATGACACTGTTCTAAGCATCCACATATTTAGTGTTCCGAGAAGGGACCAGAAGGCAACCTCTAAAAGAATAAGTATAAGCATGTTTTACAGAATACCCCCTTCTTAAGTATCAATTGTCCTTCCTAGAAGTTTTATGGAAGTTAGAGTGAAAATCAAGGTTGAGATAACTAAACAGCATTAAATTGCAAATGTTCAACAACTACACTTGACATTTCTGCTCTCCTGGAAATGCTTCCTTTCTCTGGCCTCTGGGACCTCGAGCTCTTGGCTGTCCTCAGAGCTCACTCAATGCTCCTGCTCATTTTTATTGGCTGTTCTTCTCATCCCCCAACCTCTAGATGTTGGTGTGGTCAGAGACAGGTGGAAAGGCTCTTTCTCTGTTCACACTCACTCTGTGTGTATTCTCAATCACACCAGGGTCTTAAGAAAGTGTATTTGGTAATGAAACCCAAATGGTATCTCTATGCCTCTTTCCTGAATGTAACACTCCTATCCAGTAACTATTCAGCATTTCCATTTAGACATCTAATGGCTTTAATAAATGAACACAAATTCAACCGCAACCAGCACAAAATTATTCTCTTAAAAGTTATGGAGATTTTAGCTCTGAAAGAGCTAAAAAGAACCCCTTTCCTTGCCCTTCACAGCCCCAGAGGCAGCCCTCGGTCCTGGACGTGCGAGGATTCCTTAACTGCCCTTACTCCTCCGGCTGCTGCCTTCGCCTGTCCTTCTTCCTTTGCTTTTCTTGCTTCCATCTTGCTCTCAGTGCAGCTTAACAAACAGAAAAGACATCCCTCTCGTCACTACATCCAAAAATGTTGACAGTTATTCTTGACTCCTGTCTCGTTTTTACACCCCAAACACAATCTATCAGCAAGTCCTGTTGGCTCTGTTTTCAAAGCAGACCTGCTCCCCAACACCCTCTACCCAGCCCCGCTGCTCTCAGAGAGGATCCCAGTCGCTTCTCCGCTGCCTGCCTGCTTCCATGCTTGCCACCATCCTCCCACCTGTTTTCTATATAGTTATCATACTTAAAAAAATCTAAACTAGATGATCTGAATCTGCATCTCAAACCCTCTGCATGCCTTCTATGTCACTCAGGGCAAAAAGCCAAGCCATTCTGCACATCCGTATGGGTCTCAGTGGACAGCTCGGCCTCTCTGAAGAATGTGTAGTCCCTAAAGAAAGGGACCTTTCAATTGTGTTCACCACTTAGGATACATGAATTAATGGCTAAAGACCCCTCCCTTCTTTGGATGTTTATCCTTTTGTAATGTGATCTTTCCATTCCTCTTAACCAAGAGGTACAATCTCTTTCCCCACCTGCATCTGAGTTAGCACTCCGGCGTTTTTGTTTTTGTTTTGTTTTGTTTTGTTTTGTTTGACCAACAGATAGATGTTATGGAGAGTGAAAGTCATTTTTTAAAAAAATAGCCATACATTATCAAGATACATGTGAATTTCTGAGGTTCTTTCAATAATAACATAGTAAGGCATTCTTCTATGGAGGCTTCATGGCAAAAGCATTCCTATTTTCAGGTGAGAACAGCCCCGAACACATCCTTAGTGTCAACGTTTTACAGTGAAGCAGGAGAACCACCAGTGTGCTTGAGTTGTCAAAATAACATGGCTGCCACTCACAAAAGGAGATGGTAAGCAATAATGACTGAACTGCCAAGCAGAAAGCTAAATAGAATTTTAAAAATATTAAATGTGTTTTTAAAACCTGAAGGATTCTTATGCTAGAGTTAGTACAATATGAGACTAATAATGCATAGTATAATCTGTAAGACTCAATTGCAGAAGCCAACAAATGCATCCTGGTACTACTCAGATCTTTAACAATCCTTTCACATACTTTCTAAGTTTTAAGGTATTCAGGCAAAATGAAAGAAAATAATAAATAGATGAGGCAATTTAGCTTTGAGAAGATTTAAGATAATTTAATAGGTGTAGTTTAGATAAAAGGAGGCTAAGGAATTATAGTGGTTATAGAAACAAATCCAAATAGGTATCTGTACTGAGCTAAGAGAGGTGAAGAAGAACAATTTCCCTCATCTGAGACTAGTAATAAACAGCAATAGTAATCACCTAAAGGTAGGAAGGGAAAATAGCTATGGCAGAAAATAGCATCAAATATGCTGGAAATAATGACCATCTGGGAAGCCACCTAAGGACCCCTTAGGGCAGGCTCAGTGCTGCAAATGCTCAAGACAAATGAAAGAAACACAATTAGTCAGAATACATACCTCTCCCCCAGTTCTGCTTTAAATTTCTGTGTTCTCTGTCAAGAGTGTCACTGGTGGCTGAAGGCTTTCCTGGGGACAGGGTAATAGTCCTGAGGAGGTTGCCAAGCCTCAGCAGGGTGGATACTATAATTCCCATTTCCCTAGTGACTGCCACCTCAGGGTTGGAGGAGGCCATGCTGCACATGTTAACGTCATCTGCTGCCCTTCTTGGCCAGAAGGTGAAAAGTAATAGGCAAGTTACTGAATTACTGTGGGACTCAGTTTTGTCATGTAAAATGCGGATATTAATAATTTTGTCAGTTTATTCTAAGGGAGAAGTTTTTAAATTCTGGAGTCCTTTGGGGAATCATAGATCTAGAGTGGGTCTGTGAACTCAAAATAGAAGAAAATGACATATTTTTATTAACTCTTAATTGAAATTTAGAATTTCCTTCAGTTATGAGTGTAAACAACAAGGCACAGTACTTGTTTTGGTTATTTTCTTGCTGCTGAGATCCAATACCACAAGTCCAAGAGGAAAGGTTTATCTTAGCTCACAATTTATAGAGTGTTATGATTTGTGTCCAGATGCCCCTCCAAAGCTTCTTGCAGTCATGAGACAGGCTTCTAGAGTTTATCATTGATCCATGATCCAATGTTGGAATTATGGGTTTGAGTGGTACACCTACCCTGGGGCAGATAGTTTGCATACAAAATAAGGAAAGAAGCTCGATTTTCCCACCTGCCTCCTCCCTTTTGCTCTTGCTGCTTTTGCTGTCTTCTGCTGCCATGAACTTTGCCCTCTGCTATGTACCACTCGGCCTTGGAGCCAGCCAAACATAGACTGAAATCTCCACAAACTGTGAGCTAAATAAACCTCTCCTTCCTTAATTTTGGGTGTCGGGTATTTTGTCTCAGCAACGAGAGAAATGTAACCAAGACACAGAGGTTGCAGTCTATAGTTGGCTGGCTCCAAGGCAGGGTGGTATGACAGAGGAGAAATAATTCATGGCGTGGCAGTGGGAAGCAGAGAGGACTAAAGGGAGAAGGACAGAGATACACCCTTCTAGGCCACATCCATAGTGACCTTCCCCTTCCCACCAGGCTTCACCTCCCAACAACATATTCAGCTATAAACTCATCAGTAAACTAAGCCCTATTATCTCCCCAAATTCCCACCTATCAATGTGTGCAGCTGTGAGGGACATCTAGATATAAACCATAACAGCAGTATTAGGAGAATCTGTCACTTCATCACCAACAGAAATCACAGATGTTTTCATATCACATTAGCCTTGCTGCAGAAAACTTAAAATTATGCTTATGTTCACCACTACTAATAAACTGATACTTTAAGATCTTAGTTGATGCATTTTTACAAACCTAGGTAAACTATACCATAAACTTAGTTTAAAAATTAGATAACTGATATTAATGAAATCCATGTCTTTGTGACACAACTATATGCAGTGGTACCTTGGTTTATGAACTTAATTTGTTTTACAATTTTGAGGAAGATGGCTGTGTTTGTATGGGGAAGATAGCTGTGGTTGTGCTTGTCACCCAATGTGAAGGCTGCAAATGGAAGCAAACTTTTGTTAAATGTGGTTGTTTGTACACCAAAGTATTTGTAAATAAAAGTGTTTCTGAACAAAGGTATTACTATATTTTATTTTATACATTCAAAATATTATTTGAGAAGAGGTGCATGTGTTTTACCAGACTGCCAAAGTAGTCTATGGTGTAAGTAATGGTAAAGGACCACTGGTAAGTAAATGGCAGCTTTATTACTAAGATAAGGCTGATAATCATTTCTGTTGTTATTATTATACTCACTAGAATTAGTTTGCTCTGGACATCTGAGTTGGAGTCCTAGTTCTGTCACATAATAGCTAAGTGATTTTGACAACTATTTCATCTCTCTGAGCTTCAAGTCCTCCTCAACAAAAAATAGACCTAAATTTAATAAGGTTGTTCTGGGGATTATGTATGAATTTATTATATGTATTTAAAGGTATATCACACATCATTCTCTTAAAACTTACAAGTATTTTCAGTGGAAAATGTATTACTAACTTTCCCATGACTGGGACAAACTCTCTACCCACAACTTAAAGAGAGGTTTACTTTGCTTCCCAGTTTCAGAGGTTTAGTCTATGGCTACCTGGCTCCAAGGCATAAATGGCCTGACAGAAGGACATAAGGGACGAAAATTGTTCAGCCCATGGCACGTAGGAAGCACAAAGAATAGGAAGAGCCATAGCAGCAGTTCTACCCTCCTAAGACACTGCCAGTCACCCATCTCCTTCATCCAGGCCCTACGTGCTAACAGCAGTTCAGCTATGAACTCATCAATGGTTAATACCCTCATGAGTATCACACTCTCATTATCCAATCTGCTTCCAAAAGCCCTACGTCTGAACACATGAGAGTTTGGGGTGATAGATGTAAACTACTAAAACACAGGGTAACTAATAAGTAGAGTAACTATTTAACTTACCATCTAAGCCAGGACATCTTTGCAACTAAAACAGAATGCAGAACCGTGGGGGAAAACTGGGATATCTCAGGCAAATCAGTACTACTTAAATTCTACTCTTCTGGGTTTTTTAGTATTATCCATCTCTGCCACTATAAAATTCCACAAATACACAGAAGATTTTCTTCACTATAAGAATCATATTTTCCAGCTATTTCAACATCTTACAAATTGTCATGTATCTTGCTGTTGCTGTACTCCATAAGAAACTTGCCAAACATAAGGCAAAGTAACTGTGCTATAAATTGGTAGTCATTACTTGTTCATATGCAAATTTCCTCACATAGAAAGGGCCTCAGGTAATTCATTTTACACTTCGTGTTATTTGCACTGGTATCCACACAGATCATTAAATTTAAATCCAAGTCCGTAATTATTTATTAAAATTCTTCATAAAATTTTGAGGTACACAGATTGATTTTCATATGTGAGGCAAAACAATTAAGAGCAGTAGAAATCACCAAATATTCAGAATAGAGCCTAGGGTGTTCAAGGTTAGTGAGCACATATCATAAAGGCTTCATACTCACATCCTGAACAATTCATCAAAAGCTCCCCTAGGCTTTCAACAGAAGCTATTTGGCTTTTAGAAATATTAAAATTAAAAATGAAGTTGTAAAAAACTTAGCCAAATTGAAGGTACAGAGACAAGCTGTCTTCAGTACTCTGCATGATCGGACTGTCAACCCCCAAGGTGCTTTGTTAACACCTTGTCAAAACAAGATTACAGGTTTCCCAAAGTGGCCTAGAACACTGCTGCTGAGGTATAACATGACCAAATAGTATTCAGAGAAAGCTTGAGATGCTCAGTTGAAGGTACTTTAGACAAAGATTGATTCTAAAGGCCCAAGTGTTAAGGACTGTCAGTTTAAAGACCCTTCTTTTAATGTAGTGTCATTTTTCCTGAAAACTTGTATTAACTCTAGTTATGTTTCTTACACTGGTGATACAGTGATGAAATATTGGACACCTTCAAATCCTCTCACGTCATCACTCTTCAGTGTCACTCTCTCCTCCCTCAGGCTTCACTATTTTCTAATTTAAACAACATTCTGTTGTTTTTTTAACTTGTGAAAACAGAATGACTCTATGGTTGTATTTTTAAAAATAGAAGGAGTTTCACCACTGTATTAGTGACTTTTCCATCACTGGGACAGAATATCTGAAACCTGCAACTTAAAGGCTGAGATGTTTATTAGAGCTCATGGTTTAGAAGGTTCAGTTCATGGTGAACCGACTCCAAGACAGAAACAGTGTGGTGGAAGGGAATGATGGAGGAAGGTGAGGCAGAGAGAGAGGCAAAAGGGAAGATAAAGAATATAGCCCTCTAGGTCGTGACCCCAGTGACCCACCTACAAGCAGGCCTCTCTTCCTAACAGTACATTTGGCTATGAATTCATGAATGGATGGGCCCATGGATGAAGAGAGCACCACTGTGATCCAGTTACCTCCACCAATCCCCACCTTTGATCACATGACACACGGGGAGAGATATTATACATTTAAACCATAGCAACCACTATATATCAGCCAACTGTTTGTACTGTGTATAAGAAGAGAGGCACAGGCAGGCAGATACATCTCTTCAGATCCACTGGGTTCTCCTATCAGAGATAATTTGCTCACATAAATGTCACTACCTATTGTTACAGGAAGATGTCTGCTAAAAGAAAGCCTATTGTACACATAAACATAAAAGACATTTTAAACCTAATCAGAGAAGTTACGAGAAAAATGCACTTATTCCAATTGAAAGTTTCAGTAATAAGGTTCACAACGACTGGTTCTTATAAAGACAGCATTAATTTATTACTTCACACATATCATTTCCATATAATGAAATAATTAGCTGAGGAATTATATTGGCATTCTCAACATTTTTGTACAATAGGAATGTCAGTATAATTAGCCATGAACAACAATTTTCAACAATTAAAGGTAGCAGCTTTTTGCACAAGTGAACATTTTTTTCCTCCTCTTCATTTTCCCTATTCTTAAGCTGGTGATTCAGAAAAAAAGATGCTTAAATAGTGCCTATCAAAGGAAGCCTTCACTACAGTGTGCCATATTAAGCTCATTACCCAGAAGATGAGAAGATAAAATCACATGGGTGGTCAAAGCCTTTCTGCCAAATTCGTTGGAAGCCAATAGGCTCAGTGCCTCAGGCGCCAAAGCTTTGTTACACTCTTGAATCATGTCTCTCCTTCTCATTTCCCTTTGTCCTTCTGTGGTATGATGCCTTGGCAGGCTGAACTCTCCAAGAGGGGCAGCTATTCATCATGGCCCCCTTTCAATGAGGCAGAGCAAGCACCAATCCATTTTTAGCAGGTGCAATTTTCCAACACATTCGGAAACCAGTTTGCCAGAGAAACAGCTTACCAGCTGAGCTCTTGATTATGAGGACAAAAAGAACATGCTAAAGATTATAAACCATTTTATCGCCTAACCAAGGAAAGAATAGAGTTCACTTTCTATAAAACAGAATAAGTGCTAAATCATCTGTGCTTGGCATTAGTTTAGAAATGTTTAAATTTCTCGTTTGCATTCCTGTGTCCCTTACTTTACTCATCCTTCCTTAGTTTTTTTTGCTGAGGAACTACTGAGACAAGTAGAATTAAGGGACATCAGTTTTTGGAGACTTACAGTTACTGTGTTTTCTAATTACTACTCCACTCTTCTAAGTTGCGTGCTTCAATTAAGACATCATTAAGTCGACCTGGCCAGGGATAAGCTCATTGTCTGATAATGTTAAAAAAATACTGACATAAGTGAAATCTCTGTCTTTGTAAATCTCTAAAAATAGCACAGGCAGGGATCCATCCCAGTATTTTCTTGTGCTTGGTCTCTTGGGCATAGGTGTCTTGAAAGATGAAAACTGACTTGATGTCTGGAGGAAATTGATACATTTTTCTAGGTGTCTAAGCTCTACATGTACAAGATAAACAGTCGATGCATCCATACGATTTCCCTCCTCAAAGGTTGAAACTCTGTTCTAAGTTTCCCTTTCTTCTAAGATTAAGAAAGTGAGAAATGTCTCAAGGTGATATTCTGGGTTGTCTCTGATCTGACAAATAGTGGAAGAATTTTAACACTTATTACTGTGATAAAAAATTCATACCACGAAAAGGTCTTTTTCACTATTTTATTTTCATTCTTATCTATTGTTTAGCTACAGTTTTACTTAGAAAATGCCTCAAACTAAATACTGAAAACTGAAGAGCTGCAGTATTTTTAAAATCACTGTAGTAGAATTGAGAGAGTTAACTTCATGAATAAATACATACATTTTTATTCTCTCTTGAGAAAGGGAAAACAGAAAACATTGAGAATTACTAGTGATAGCCACTGCCTGCATAGTTACACAGTGTGCCTTGGACTTTTGCTCCAAAATTGTGTAGAACTGATTCTATATTATGTGTGTTTCAAACTGAGCGCCTTGAAATCACGTGGTACTTATTACCCAGCAATCCTGAATACGTGCCTGTATATTCCCTTCAATCTATAACAGGTGGATAGACCATAGTATTTAAAGTGGATGGTACAGAAGCACACGGCTATAGAAGGCCTTGAGGTTGAATTGTGGAGACATAAAAACTAGGTTCAAATTCAGGCTCTGAGCCTCATGGGTCTGTGTTTTGTAGCCTTAGGTATATGCACTACTCTTCTGAGCGTCTGTCTCTTCATTTGTGAAATAAGGAAAATATTACATATTCTGGCAACTATCCTAGTCATTACAATCATCAAGGAGATGTTCTCTATAAAAAGAATACTCTCATTTATAAATGATCACATAGATATAAGAGATTACAGTGGCATCTCGTAAACAGAACTTGATATGTTGTTCAGGAAAATGGGACCTTTAAGATATTTTTATTATTCATTTTCTATCAGTCTATCAAAAAAATCTCTATCACTGGATTTTTAGATCTAACAAAAGGAACAAGGTACTTTCCCTTACATGAAAGAAAGGGACAATGTTCACAAAATACTCTTCCCCCATCTACTATTAACATTCTCTTCCCTTTCATCTTTCCTAATTCAAATGACCAAACAGCTCAATGGCCTCCCGTTTGGTTACGTGGGGTGTAATAAAGTGTTTTCAGGAGCTTTGCAGGGCGGAGAGAAGTGATGGAGTGGGGCTAGATGTGTGACATGCCATGTCCCAGCCCTCAGTTACTACCTGGAAAGGTGCCTGAAACACATTTGCAAGTACTTACCACAGCACTACCTCTGACTTCATGGGGTGGTGTGCCTCACTGGATGAATTTTATTAAATAAACTACAAGAATCCAAAAGAGCAAATTACACTCCCGTTTGAACCAGTAACAAAAATTCTGTTTAATTTCAAAATAACTCAGGCTGTGGAACTACTTTAAACCTTTGTTGAAAGGCCTTGTTAAACTCTCTAAATCTGAATTATTGTTTAGATATGTTCTGTCATGTTGGGGATGAAAGCTCTTGAGGAAGTGACTTTGAGATCTCTCCTTTAAGAGAACATTGAAACCAATGCAGTTTAGACAAACTGCGGGATGCTAGGGGTGACATCAGCTTCTAGAGTGAGTAACAGCAAATGCAGGACAAGGATTTGATAAGACTTTGCAAAAGGGAGTTCTTCTGAAAGAAAATAAGGAATAAAAGTTCCAGTCTTCTGGTTAGGGGAAAAAAAAAAAAAAAATATATATATATATATATATATGTGTATCTTTTGTGGTTTTTGTTTGTTTCACTTTGTTTTATTTTGTTTTCTCAAACAGGCAAATCAGTAAGATTTATACATGTGACCTAACTGATAAGAAGATTAGACAGCCAGACCCAGACCACTTCTAACAAGAAACAAGTGACAAAGTGGGGTGTGGTGGCCTGTCCCTGTAATCTCAGCACTCAGGAGACAGAGGCAGGAGGATCACCACGAACTGGAGGCCAGCATGGTCTCTGTAGTGAGTTCAAGGCCAGTCTACATTACAGAGTGAGAGCCTGCTTAAAAAAAAAAAAACTATCTATCTATCTATCTATCTATCTATCATCATCCATCTATGACAGAGTTGATTTGAGACACTGCAGACACCACAGGGAACTAATATCCTTAGGAATAACTATTAAAAATTCCAGAGAGAAAGATACATATTCCATGACTCTACAGCTCAGTTCCTTGTCAGATCATCAGGTCTTGGTGTAACCTCATCTTCTCACTGCCCCTTGTGGCTTCTGGACACTGCTTCTTGAGTACAAAGCACACTCAGCACCATGCTGCTTCCCAGCAGGGCCCTGCAGGTGGGCCTGCTAGTCCTCTTCTGCCATCCACTCCTCAAGCCGCCTTGGAGGGACCATTCTCTGGTGGCTAAGTCTTAGAGTAACAGAATCACAGAAAAACTACAGTAGCCACGAGTAGAGACTAAACTTCTGGGAGGGCTACTGATTCACCAAATGCCTAATGTTTGTCAAGCATCTTGGGCAGAGCACCTCCCCACAAATAATTCACGTTTAAAACAGAAATACTATTGGCAACAGATGGATAAAACTAGGGTGTGCTTAAAAAGTGAATGACATTTGTTAAGGATTAGGGGCAAAGTTGTCATACTAAGATGATTTTTCATCACTTTAAAAGACACTTCTCTGTGTAAACTTGTAAAAAAGATACCTCTTAAAATTTATCTTCCTATAGTACATTTAGCCATCTTAATAAAATATTCCATTCTTCCTTTAAGAGCTAGGAAAAATATGTTAACTTGGCCAAGCAACCAAGTAACAATGCCTGATGTGTGGCTCCCTGGGCTATAACTAAGGCACTGCGCTGACCTCCTCTTGGTGAGTCTGTTGGCCAGATACCTAAGGGGAAGCATCCGCACCCTTCTGAGTGCTGAGCTTACAAACAGTCACATGATTAGCCTCTCCAAATGTCAGAATCCCACGAAGTGCTACAAATGTCTTTCACCAAGAGGTATGACTGTGAGCTTGGGAATGTGTCTCAACTTCCGCGTGATACCCAGCAAGGGTTTGGTTTAGAACAGGCATCAGCACAGTATCTGATCAGAACATTTTTTTAAAATAAGGTTTTATGGAAACACAGTCATGCTTATTCTTCTAGTATTGTGTGTGAGTGCACTGGTGTGGCAGAACTGAGTGGAGAGACACACAGCCTGCAGTGCTAAGTCTTCACTATCAAACTTTGAAAAAACAGGGCGTGGGGTGGGGTAGGGATGAGACAAAGACAGAGGCAGAGAGCTGGGCATCCACTCCTTCAGTTGACAGCGGGTAGAAGACAGCTCCGGGCAAAATAAAATAGTGCTGGTGATTCAAAAGTGGTTCGCTGACTCTGTAACGTAGTGAGACACAGTGAGCCCGAGTACATGTAAGATGATAATTTAGTCCCAAAGGCTCTGACCCACATAGGTCACTCGTGAGCCCCAGGCATGACACCTCAGTTCAGATTTGTGTCTCCTGGCATGTCAACATGATTTCTTTAGAAAGTTCATATACTAGATACACTGTGCGTCCTTCCAGGTCAGATCACAACCTGCTGAGTGGAGGGAGACACTATTTGTGCCTGGTAGGCCACTTCTAGTAAGCTGATGAAAGAGATGGGACACAAACTGCTCAAGTCCTTCTTTGAGTCTTCAGGATTGGAGAGAATAAGGGAGGTAGGATGCCAGCCATAATTATTTGCAAAAACCTCAGTGTTTTGTTCCTGTGTTTTCAGAACCGAATTTAAAAGGCACTTACCTTATTTGTGTTAGTAACAGCAGCAGAGAAGTTGGGGTATTATTTTTACATCTACTGGGCTGAAATCAACATTCAAATTAAACTTTACTATGGTCTGAAACCATAAGGCCTTATGTGATAAACTGGCCTCAAAACACTGAGCAAGGTCTTGAAATTCTAAGAACATGGAAAATTTCCACTGTAGTTGTCACATCCTCTATTTTCGTGTTAATCTATGTCTTTTCTCTTATGTAGAAAAAATAATAAAAGCTAGTTAGGACAGATTCTTCCTAAAGAGACAGAAGAAGTGTACTGATGCTTACTCATGCTCATTCACAAGGTAACAAGTGATCCTCCCAATATCTAAGAATATTTTCATAGTTCTGCCTAGACTGACATACATCTATACTATATTAATTACCATATGTACATAAGATTTCATGGTCTCATAGTCATAATAGAATTCAATGCAGGAGAAAGCAAACAAATGCAAAATACAGTCTTTTCCTTTTTATTTTTAAAATAAAATCTACAAATCCTAATAAGACCCCAAAGAGCCCCCAGGTGTACTGTACAAATTCTATGAATGTTGGAACTACAAGAGCTCCAGATCAGGAACACACTGAGATAAATGAAATTTCAACCAATTTTGGGATCTGCTTGATAAACTAATGTAAATATCTAGGCATTGAAAGAAAAACATAAGATGTGTAAAAGCCTAGCAATAATGATTGAGGCCATAACTCTGATTAGCACAGCTATACTGCATGGAATATTAAAGATACAAGGAAGGCTGTGTTGGAGGTGCAGTCCAGATGCCATCATGCTGAATGAGTAGATTGGCACCATTATTATTATAACCCGAGCTGAACATGCATACAATCCTGTCACACTCTAGCAGTGTTGTTACCCTGGCCATGTCAGTGGTACGTGGAGGCAACAAGGTTGGGAAAATAAAAATGCTGAACAAAACATTTGCCCAGATAACATGAGGAAGTCTCGTAAGCATTTCTAACTTATCTATATATTTTAGAGTGAAACATGAAACCTAATGTGGGCTGGGAAGTTGGTAAGAATATCACTACTAAAAGTAGCTGACATTTTTGGTATGTTTGTATAAGTAAAGTGGAAATTTTGCCCCTCAGCATTGGCAACACAAGGAATGCTAAGAAAATACTGTACACAGTCATTTTAGCTTTTTCTGTTTTTGAGTTGGCTGGCGTTCAAACAAACTGATGTATTTAGAATGATCATCCATCCCATCCCTCATTTAATAAAACCTATTTAAAATATTGCCCTTATTAATGACTACCAGAACATAGCAGTGTTCATTATTCCTGTAATTCAATTGCCAGAAGTTTGTGTCGTAAATCAGAAAAAGGTTAAAATATTTTTCATGCCAGAATAGAATGTATCAATCTATTTTATTTGATTACCTTGTGTAATGAGGCCTTCTCAAGGCCCGATTACCTTACTACTATAATTATGTCAGATCATATTTTTGCTTAAAATGGAAAAGATTTTTAAATGCCAGAAATTCAGTCGAAACTAATTTAGGGCTTTCCCCCTCTCCTTTGTGCATTTCAGGACATGAGAAATGATATCCTGCTCTTCCAAGAGGAGAAAAGAGAGTCACATTGTTCCTAATGGCATCTGGCCAACTCATCTTATTCACTGGTTTGGAAACTCAATAAAACCATCTATACTGTTTTCTAATTCCAAAGTTGAGTTCTAGTCCTGTAAGTAAACTGTTGTTTACAATAATGTGTTTCTCTTTGTGGTGATATTTCCTTCTAAGTGAGTACAAGCTGTATTCAGCCAATAAAGGAGTTCATATTTTTAAAAATAATAATTTAACAATAGATAGTAATAGAATCATTTTCTGCAGTCTTTCTTACCCTTTAGAAGACAATCTCTTCTCTAAGGATAAGAGAAATTGCCCACCACCCCTCAAGCCCTGGTGGGAGTCACTTTCCACCATGGTTCCAGCTGCACTCCAGCAGCCTGGAGAGTGAACCTGCGAGTCAGCTGTGACTCCAACAGGGTGACATTTCTATGTCCTACTCTTATCAGGGTGCTCCTCCAAACTGAAACAGGACCACTCTAACCACTGACTGAACCCCACACAACATATATAGTAAGAAAGCCTTCAGTCCCTCTTAAATCATAAGCAGCAGATGAGAAACAAGATGGTCTCAAGGCAAGGAATCAGGGGAGGAGAAAGAATGGTGACAGTTAAAATCTAGGCAGATCTTCTCTTGTAATTCTTCAAAACTATACCGTGGAAAACATATAAATGTGACTCTTACGAGAATGTCCCCAAATCAAAAGACATTAATACCATATATTTGGAAGGATGGAGAGCAGCTAGAACTCTTGTATGTTGCTCTGGGAATGTAAAATGATAAAAACCTCCCATCTCTTCTGCAGTTTCCAACAGTTAAACACCCCCTATCATCTGATCCAGCATTTGTACTAGGAAATAAAATAAATAAATAGATAGATAGATATAGCCATCAAAAGATCTGTGCAGAAGTCTTCCTAGCAATTTTATTTAACACAGTTAAAACTGGAAACAACCCAAATGTCCATCTACAAGACATGTATAGTCCATTTGTCCAGAAAAATAAAATAAAATTCTCTTAGATGTAGAGTACGTGATGTTATCTTGGTGCAATGCTAGGGCAGGGGCACTAGGATTAAGGATGTGAGTGCTATCTGCCCTGAGTGGCCTGGATAAGATACATGGGATAGAAAGAGCTGTTGTTCCTTGCTTGCTTTGCTACATTCTGCCTGCCACGAACTGTTTCTCCTCTGCAATACTTATCTGCCCTGCCCTACTTGTGTTGGAGCCAGCTGACTAGGAGCTGAAACCACCACAAACCGAGCTAAATAAGCCTTTCCTCCTTTAATCCTGGGTGCCAGATATTTTGCCTCAGTGACAAGAAAAGTAACTCAAACACTGTGCGAGCCACTTCCAGAACTGTCCCACAAAACCTCCCCCTCTATCTCTGCCTGCCAGCTAGATGTTGATGGCCAAGGCTTAACAACACCCATGTTGCCAAGAGTCTGTCAGCCTGGATCCCCAAATACGCATATGGAGCAGAGCCCTACTGGAGGCTGGTGAGCAGGAATGAGCTTCTATTATGTGGGACCATTGAAATTTGAAGGCTTATTTGTTTCAGCAGTTGTCATTACCTGTTTTACAACAGAGGATTTCTTCTGTGGCGAGAGTGAACTGGACACTGTTGGGCTGTCTGTAGCATTCTATCGAGAAATAGAGAACTCCAAAGACAGAGAAATTCAAAGACAATCTGATTTATTCCCTGCCTCCCAGTTTGTAACTTGCTTATATATTAACTTTTGAGTTCCACTAAGCCATCCCAAAATGATTATGCTTTTGGTAAATGCTTCTATCAATATGATAATCCTAAAAATCCAGAATAAGTCCTTTGAAATTGGCTCAATCATGTAAAACATGCTGAATGTCTTTTTAAAGGTGAGATAAAGAGCTACCCTAAAACAAAAAGCCTGCATGTTCTCTCCCTGGAATTTGTTTCTTTCCATCCAGAACTCCAATGCAGATTACTCACCACTGTGGCAACCCATCTGTATGAAGACATCACAGATATTGTCAAGTAAACCAGTTCTGTTCCTGCGATTGCGTGTCTTTTGCACGTCAGTCTGGGTGTATATACCTTTCAACTTCTTAGTGGTTTAAAATCAAGTCATTTCTGATTTTCTCCATGCATTTTACTAGGCTACAGTGACAATCAAAGCCTTATAGAGAAATAAATCTTATTTTGTTGAATAATGGGAATTTTAGTGGCAAGGAATTTTCAAGGCAGATCCATTGCAGTGTAAATCCAATTTTCCCCTCCTTGGTTAGAGCAGAGAATAAAAGAACCTTAGAACAGTTCTCTTGGGTATCATGTTTTATTTTTATAAAGTCCAAGATGTATAGAGTTTTAAAGCTCCTCCTTTTCTTGCCCTGAGGATGAAGTGCAAGCTTCTAAACAGGGTTTGTACATTCTTGTTCAGGCTCCTGTTCACCTCTCCTACCTACTCTCTGTCCACCTGCACCCTGTGCACCAGCTACTCTGCAGCTCCTTTCCATTCCCAGGGGTGCCGTGCAATCCATCGCCCCCACTTTTGCACATACAGCTCCCTCAGCCCAGCTCTGGAGCCATGTCCTCCTGCTCTTCTTCCTTCCCTTATTCTACTCAGCCTTCAGGACTTGGCTTAGCTGCCATGTCTTCCACACAGAAATGACATTCTGTGTGCCCTTTTTAACTGGGTTAGGTGAGCCTCCTGGGTCTGCCATCAACATTATTCTTAACTGGAAGACACAGCACCTCATACTGTAATGGAAGTGTAGTGGTCAGTATCCTTCTTTAGATTTCAGTTTCCATAAGGTCAGAGTGCATCTTTGTAATGACAGTAAACCTAGTATCTACCATAGTACATGGACCACCATAGGTCCTCTGAAGTTGTTTATTGATTGTTGCTGGACTTAGAATAATCCTTGTCTGATGTTGAGATCTACCACACATACAGAAGATAATGTTACTGACCCACCAACCAAAGGACACTTGTCTTGAATCTTCTTATTCCTGGAATCACTTGTGACCAAAAGAACTGAAGTAGCATAAGAGCTAGGTGTAAGTCATAGTTGTCATTTGTACAATAAATAACTACACTCAGTGACTGAATTCATGACCCTGAATTCATTCTGTAACTAACTGAAATAAGACAATAGAGGCTGACCAAGACATATATAAACCTAACTCACAAAACAAATGGGCTTCTCACTGATTTGGGTAATGTGAATCTTGTGCTTTCTTCCTGTCTACAGATTCAGGGAGAATAATCCAGGGCAGCAGGGGCAAGCCAGACCTCCTCCCCAGTCTACGTATCACTGCTTAGCAGCACACCCATTGTTTGGGAGATCCTCTTTGAACTTATACTTGAGTTGATCTAGAATACTTCTGACCTTGGATGTTTTGCTCTTGCAAAGTCTAGTCTCATCACTCGTTTTCCTGCCCCTCATATTAAGTGTGCTCTTGTGCTTCTGATTACGATCTACTTTAGTCGCCATCTTGCTTTGGGGTCTTCTCTTGCCTAGTTAGACTCAGGGTCAAAACAGCCGGTTCTCCACAGTCTTAGATCTGAGACCTCTAGCTGCCAAATGACCACCAACATTATGAGTGCTGTTGGAGGGCTCAAAGACTAAGCTCAGAACTTGGCTTTCAAATACCAGCACTTCCAAGAGGATTTGGGGCAGCCAAGGATGAGGGTGGGCTCAGTAAGGAGAGGGAACGCTTTCCTATTACTATTGCTCAGATGTACATGAGTACAGAAGAACTAGAGAGACTTTGAGAAAAAGGCAGCCTGCCATCGGGAAATTTCTAAGGCCACAAATTATGATGTAGAAAGATATGAACCCTTGGCTTTATATCAAAGCATCCTCAATTACCAGACCTTTCTCATATAAAGGGGTAGATGAAGAAGGATTATACAAGGAGTGTTTGCCAAGGTGAGCTGACCACAAAGTATTAAGTGTCTTAAAAATAGGACAGTCAGAGAGAATTTTTAAACCCAATGCATCGACCAATGATATGCTGACTGTTGGTGTTGTGTGTATAAAAGATTGCTTTTACCTTGTGCAACTGATAATACTGGAAGGCACCCAGTCCACCTTGCTCCTCTGCAGTCCACAGCACCAGGCGCAGAGTTCTCTTTGGACGTAACCCTGGGGAAAATAACCGAAGAAGCGATCTGTCAGTTGATTTTGGACTTTTTCTAATGGCAACACCCATCACCTGCATTGTGGACACTGGAGAGAATTAGAGGCACTCCTCTCTTGCTGGGCAGCTGCCTGCCTTAGGGTATGGCTGACACAGCAAAGGAGAACCACAGGGCTGATCTCCAGGGCTGGCAACACAGGTCATGACAAGTGCTGTCTGCGAGTCCAGAAGTGAGAGCCTCTAAATCACATCCTTAACTGGCAATCACGCCTAGATGGAACACCCAGTGCATGGTCAAGTTCAGTGCGATACTAGATGATATCCAGAAGGTGCAGTTAGGAACAGCTTAAGGAGATCTTGAGTTCTTGCAAAAATCTTAACTGGGACACCAAATTATTTAGTTCTACTTTACAATAAACTGTGGGGGGATATTAGTCTGAATTCACAAGTATAGCTACCTTCTCATGCTATTATCAGTATCATAGTAACTAAGAAATGATGCAACATTTATGTTTACCCAAGGCCAGTTTCTTCTATTTGGAAATATAAGTCACTCACCGAAGGTCAGCAAAAATTAATTGATTAAGGATGACATTTATTAACTTTATTACTTCACTAGCAGCTTATGGCAATTTCATTGACTTGTGATAAACAAATTTGTATGGACAGTCCCTACCTTATGATGGTTCAATGTACTAGTTGTTTTTTGTTTTGTTTTGTTTTGGTTTTTTACTTAACAATGGTGCAAAAGCAAAGCACAGTCAGTTGAAAACAAGATACAAAGTTTGATCTTTTCCTGGACAGGAGAACATTTCTCGTGAGACTGGAGAGCAGAAGCTACTCACAGCTGCCAGTCTGCCGCATGATCACAAGGAGAAGCAACAGAGGCTCTGCAGTACCCTGTGTAGCTAAGCTGGGATGTTGGGTAGCTTAGATGCATTGAATGTATTTTGGACTTATGATCATTTTCAAGTTGTGCTGGGTTTATTAGGAAGTGTCAGTCAAGGAAGTTATTGAACTTAATGATATTAGATCTGGCATGTCTGAAACAATTTCTGAGTGACCATGTCTGCTCAGTAAAAGTTAATACAAGGAAACTCTTTTTCAAAATTAAAGCATAATAAAACTGTAGTACTAAAGTGTCACTTTGTCACCGAAAATTACAATCTGTCCTGATTCAGACCTGATAATGTCATTTCTTAGAAATAGCAACAGGCAGAAAAATGTGAAGCTGTACTTAAGTCTTACTAAAATGATTTGCCTCCCTGCCTCCTCCCAGGAGAGTCATTGGTAGAGACTGAACTGTGCTTTGCGTGGCTTTGAGACAGACATACTATGAGGCTCTGCTATGACCACACATGTGCTACCACACAAGGGTAGCGGAACAGGCACCAAAGGCAGGAGCCATGCCAGCCACAGCCGGGCCCTGGAGCTCCTCCCTGCTATCCTCAGATGCCCACAATCCTCCTCCTCTCATAATTGCAATATGAAGTTGCTAAAACAAGGCAGCTATATCTTCCCCTGAACTGAATAAGGTTGTGAAGTTACTTTACACTTAAGAATTTTGACATCATTAAAAGAGTGTAGGTTAGGATGCAGGCTGACTCGAGTTTTAGGTAAGGCCTGGGGAGGCAATTTCCACATCTGTCCCACAGTGAATCCTCTGGAATGTCCTTGTGAGTCCATCAGAATCGAACTGCTCTCCTCTACTGCACTCTGGTCTGGGCCCCACCCTCTGGTGTCTGGATTGTCGCCATCTCCAAACAACTCTCTCTCCCCCACCCCTCAGCCCTCTGCAGATGGTGTTGCACACATTGGCCAGAAGAACCTTGGCAAACATAAGCTGGTCATACCTTTTCTCTGCCCAAATCCTCCATAACCAAAGTGTAAGCTTCTGGGCTGCAGGGGTTTATGCATTTTAATTCAGTTCCCAGATTATTTGACACACACTAAGTGTCAATAAGTAGTACTGAATGGGTGTCTGGATGCAAGGCTTGATATCTTCATTAGAATAAAACTCAAAGTCCCTTCCCAACCTCATCTAGAGCTTCTGCCAGCCCACTCCCAGGTAAGGTGTTACACGAGAAAGAGATGGGCAGAGCTTCTGAACCATGCTATCATTAGACTGACCTGCCTGAACCTCAGCCTCCAATTTGACAGGTAGAGAAGATATTACACCGTCTACCACAGCTCTTCCCTGGGGTGGTGGTGGGGATTAAATGGGATGGGAGGGTGTGTGTAAAGCCTGGAGCTGATACGTAATGGACATTTAATAACAAACTATAAAAGTACATGATGGTATCAAGGCACAGAACACACACTTTCACCTCCACGCAAGAGAAGGGGCATCTACCTGCCCAGAGAAGAGATTCTTCCAAAGGTCTCTAAAAAGAACCTGGCATGTGCACTGCTTGCACCAGTGTCAAACCGCCTATCATATCTTGGCCTCTTGGTTACAACCAAGTGTAGAGTCTGACCACCTGCTCACACTAATGGCATGAACTGAACAAACCGTTGTCTGAGAAAGACATCCAATCAGGATTACTCAAGACCTCAACCTTCAGTTTCTCTGAAAGAAATGTGCCTATATTTGATTTAAATCAAAGTACATTTTTCTTACAACTCAGAGGGGAAAACAAGGTAAAGAAATAGCATCTATATGCTGCAAATGAAAATTCTATACATTTTAAGTGTATATAGAAAACATATTTTCTTTTTACATCTCTCTGTACCTGCCAGAAAAATTCTATCAAATTATTAGAATGATGGAATTCTCTAAATAATGAAAAGAGGGCAGCACAAGCTTTAGAGAACCCATGATGTAAAAGTCACTGTTTTGAATATCCCTATAGATTTGATGTGCCGCTTTAAAGTCATTACCACACAGGATTGGTCTCCCCACATTTCAAAGCAGTGACGGTCAATGACGTTTATATTAAGAGGACAAAAAGAAAGAATGGATCTGAAGTGAGGAATGCTGACGTCTCAAAAGGGTCGCGATGCAGCTGGATCTAGGAAGACAGAGTCTACTCAAGGCTTTGCAGAGCTCAGCACCCAGCAGCAGGGAACACTGGCACCTTCACAGAGCAGAGTCCCACAGAGGAGGTGAAAACCCCAGGGGTTTAGCAAATATGCATGTCCAAGGTGTCCTTCCATTCTGCCTGAACCTGAGAAAAGGTTTATTGATTGTCCCTAAACCTGAGAAAAGCATGGGACTTCATTCCACAACTAGACCCCGAACCTAGTGTGGCATTTGGGTGCCCTGACCACCTAAGTCCACAAAGGACAGCATGGGGTACAGAAAGACATTTGCTGTGCAGTCAGAATGAGCTGTTTCTTTCCTGTCTCTGCCACTTCGGGCAGTTAGATTAGTTGCCTGACTTCTCTGAATCTCCTGTCTCCATCTTTACAGTAAGGAAATTGGCAATTGCCTGAAGGAGTTGGAAGAAAATTAGATGAGATAAGGCAAATATACACCAAGCACAGTCTCTGGCACATAGTAGGTTTTGAAGAATTACTTATCAGCTTTTCTCTACACCACTCTACAAGGCTTTTTGGTCAGTGTCAGGTGCCAACAGTCACTAGGGAGGGCAAGTGGGAGAAAGGGACAGAAGGGCCCCTCCCCATCCCCTTCACTAGGAGCCAGGAATGTCTCTGGTCATACAGAGTGCGTGGCCCACCAAGGATAACACAAATTTCATCTCACCTCTTGGAGAACACAGAGCCTCTTTCTGAATGAAACACCGCCCACACTCCAACATCCAACTCATTCATGTCCAAATCAATAGAGGCAGGTTCCTTACTCTCTCTAAAAGCAAGGGCCAGTTAGAATATTTTCTGAAGTCAAAGGCTAAATACATCTGAAAATGGAATAAAATCAATACAAGTATATAGTCATCCCTCACTAGATCGCAGTTCACTTATTACAGCTTCATTGTATCACAGGCTTAAAAAAATATATATATCTAATTCTGTATCACGGAGTTTTGCTATACCATGGGATTTTGGGGCATATAGGTACTTATACAATATTTATGATTTTAATTATTTTTGCCCCCCCATTTAAAACATATTAAAATGTTAATTCAAACATATTAAAAGAATATTAAATAGAAATAAAATACTGTATAGAATGTATTTCATCAACAGATGGATACAGTACTGTGCACAATGGAGATGCAGTACACCACTACCCATGCCTGAGCCTGGCAGAGCCGTGTGACTGTGCCAGTGGACCTGCACAGGGCAGGTGGTGCTTATAGGTGAGAAGGGTGTGTGGCAACACCCCCGACCCCCACCCACGCTAGGAGTTAGCCTGGGCAGGGCGAGTGGAGTGGGCCAGGAGCTGGGCTGCCCTGTCCTCCCTTCCAGCCCTTGGAGCTGAGAGGCCCATGCACCCAGGAGTCCCCAGGGGCCACCCCAGCTGGAAGCCGAGGATTTGGGAAGAAAGGTCTCCTTGGGAAGGCATGCAGAAGTGTGGGAAGGGTTTATAGGAGTGTGGAAAGGTTTATAATAAATATAATGCCTATACTTCATGGATTTTCACCTAACTTGGGGGGGGTCTCTGGAATGTAACTCCCATGATAGGTGAGGAATTATTGTATCTATATTTCTCATTTTTAGGTGGTAGAATTTATTGTGTATCTCAAATCCAAGGTAGTTGTAAAAACCATGAATTTTAAGCAAATAAAATGGCAACAGAGGCAACCACGACAGAGATACAGTAATAACAACAGTAGCAACACAACCCAATGCGGAGAGCCAAGTGTAGGGAGCTTAATTTGTGGAAGAAGCGGGGCAAGGGATCCACTCATTAGGAATCCTCGCTCCAAATTCTGACCTGTTCAGTGCGAGGCAGCAGCAGTGTAAGGCAAGCACGCAGAAGAAGGCTGTGAAATCAGAGGTGAGAGGGAGACCAAGCCAAATTCTAGCCAGCTAGGAGCAGGTCTCCCTGAGGTTTTGTCGGAGGAAAGGCAGTTAGTTTCCTTATAAGTTTATACAAACCGCCCAGAGATCCCATGACACCCTAGGATTTTGATTAAGACCTTCAGATAGTGCAACAGTCTATAGCATCAGGGTTTTCTTCTGTAAAAGAATAAAAACTACTGATAGTGTACCTGAACTTTGTTTGGGGCCATAAATATAAATACATGTATTTCATTGTAGAAAATAATGATGCCACAGGAAAATAGCACCTGTGAGAAAAGATGAAAAAATATGTTTGGACTTTATTTTTCTGTTATTCTCCAATACAAAGATGAGAAGGCTGAGACATGGTGATTATAAAACTGGCCAACTGGAAAGGTCTGTGGATCGTCTTATGCTTTTACCACTAGGGCAAAGCAAAATAAACAAGACTTTCAGCAGAAGAATGTGGATTAGTCCAACCTTGGAGACAGCTTTCTTAAATCTCACATTCTACACCACACCCTTTGTTAATGGGGTGAATTGGCCCAACATGCACCTACTGCTCAGTTTTAAGCACTTTGGACCTACAGTTACGTTCTCACTACTGTAACATAACTCTGCATGGAAAAAACCAATTTTTTCTTACAGAAATATACTCACTCTAGCTCACAGATATTGGTTGACAATGGTCTTTTAGCACCAGTCTGGGGGAGATCTACACTTTCAGAGACTTCTATTCCTATAACAAGCTTGAATTATAGGAATAAAACATTCCAGGGTAGCATATGAGTTCAATGAGAGAAGATACTGAAGCATTATGGCTAAACACCTGGGGGTTGAGATCTATTTCCACCTTGGGCAAGTTACATAATTCATCCTATGATATATGAATAGACAGTGATTGATTTTTTTGGGGTCTTTTTGAAACAGTGTCTTGCTGTGCAGTTCAGGCTCATCTTGAGCTCACTTTGTAGCCCGAGCTGGCCTCAAACTAGCAACAATCATCCTGCCTCAGCCTCCCAGGTGCTTGTATTATAGGCATGTGCCACCACACCTGGCTTGATTTTTTTAAATAGGGGCCATGGATAGACAAAGATTAATTATTCTATGAAGAAAATTGCAATTACTCTTTTTAGGCATAAGCAGAAAATCACCTTGAAGATGATATCTGTTCTTTGGCAAATGACTTCACGTCCTTCTGGTTCTATAAATATAAAACCACTGGGCAGTTTTGTGGGGCGAGGGGCAGGGCCACATAATGTTCTTTAAAGCCCACCTTGCAAGCCTGTCTCTTGAGCCACCTGGAGGAACAACTGGGCAGGAGAATCAGTGTTAGAATGAGAGCCAAGCTCCTGAGTCCTCAGCCCTGTTCCCTCTATTGAGAGCTGGGGATGAGAGATGAGGTGACAGCAATAAAGGTTCTCCCACAGGTAAGATCCTGGAAGCCATTGCATTAAAGTGACCCTGCTGGAGGGAGGAGCTAAGGGCCAGGAAAATCAGTATTAATCATTGATGAAGTATAATCCCTGAAACTACATGTGTGGGAGCCACTTCTGGCCTAAATAAGTTTCTCCTCACCCTCTGCTTCTGCCCTGCCATATTCCCCTGAGCATGCCATGTTGTCTCAGACCTTTGGCCCTTTGCATATGCTTGTCTTCATAGCTGTAATCCCGCTGCACTTTTTCCATCCGGGAAGCTCCTATTCATTCAACAAAGCTCCTCTCTCATATTGCTGTCTTTGGAAAGCTTTCCCTAACTCATATTGATCTTCCCACTAGACCATTAATTTTCTGAGATGGACTCATCTTCCTTTTTCATGATCTGGAACTGTCTTTAACATTTGCCAAGTGTTGGGTAAAGGTTTATAGATTGATTAAATGACTGAATATATTTATAAAAGTATAAATAAAAGAAACTGTCTTATCATTTCATCTAAAGCATGTTGGTACCTACTCAGTTCATAAAGTTGGTAAGATACGCTATTTTTGTGAGACCAAAGCCCAAACAACACAGATGAAAACACTCCCATAGCCAAGATAATTAAATGGTCTTCAACTCTGATGCTTGCCTCAGTTGCTCTTATGCTGTCCACTTCTGTAGCACAGCTGGGTCCAACAGAAATTTAGTACCTCAACGGCACTCGTTGATCAAGTCACTAAATAAATATATAATTGTCACAGGAATCTTCCCATCAGCTAACCTTCAGCTCATTGGATGAAATTATAGATATTTTCATTTTAAACTCTGACAGCTTTTTTGCACTTTCATAATTCTTCCTAATAGAAAAACAAGATGTACATTTTCTTTTTAAAAATTCAAAACAAGAGAAATAAAAATTAGAAAACAAAAATAATCTACCAGCACATTGTATTTCCTCATAAAATTTATATATATATATATATATATATATATATATACATACATACATACATACAAAATTACCTGTATGTGTAACTGATAATTTACCTGTATGATAATACATAAATGATAATTACCTGTATGATAATTTTTATGTATAGATTTATACAATTTTTCCACTTAAAATCATGGTACATGTGGTCTAATTTATAATAAATAATCTTCAAGAAAGAGGTCCTTAGTCTTTTTTTAAATCCAGTTTCTAATTATTGGATATTTCAGGTTTTTAGTCTTTGGACAAGTTCTTAAAAATAGAAACACCAAGTCTTATGGTACAAACCTTTTTAAAGCTTTTGATATGTCACCAGTGCCCTGAAGACAGGTTACCAATCTATATTCTTACAAGCAGAATCTGAGAATATTCACCTTTACTTCATGTAGAATTTTTAATCTCAGTTCTTTTGTTTTCATGTGTGTCATAGATCTATTTTTATACTATATTCTACTCACTTTCAAATAAAATAATTACTCTGCTCATGCAAATATGATCTATCATATATTTTAACTTGATTGAGACAAATGTTAAGCTTATATCTGATGCCTCACTAGAGTTTAAATACGTGAATTTACTTTTCTTACCGAAACGCCTGATAGTCTCTTCCATCAATATCACTTCTAAGATAATGTTAGTGGCATATCAAGATCAAAAGTTTGATCCAGTTAGCATTTTAAAATATACAATTTCTTTTTCCCTATCACTATTTTTATCTGAAAGGAGAAATTGAAAAGCCTGGTGAATGATAGAATTGAACTCTGAATCACACTTTTGTTAAGAGTTCTACCTTGCAAAAACATCAACTCATGGTGAGCTAGACAAGCAGTATAATGTTTAAGAAAATGATGATAAATCAAGTGCTAGTAGCACCACAACATCCTTTACAAATTTACATTCACCAGTGTGGCTCTTTAAAGTGCATTTCTCAAGAAGGTGGAACAATGTTGGAATTTTCAAAAGGAATTATCAAAAAGTGATGCATTTCTAACAAGCAACGGTGATGAAAATATCTTTAGCATTCATTTCAATACCAAACAGCAGATAGGAAGCCTAAGTTTCTTCATAACACAGAAGCTCTCATTAAGCTGCTTCTGTTAACTTTTTCAAAGATTCCTTTTTCTGACTGTGGTGAAAAAGACATTATCTGTGCTTTCCCAAGTTTTCCTTGTATATAGATGAGTTACAAAGTTATCAAACATTACATGATTACACATTATTGATGCATTAATCCTTTATTATATTTGACCCAAAATTAATCAGTGCTTTCTGTTCTTGGTTGTGCTTGTTTACATTTTAGACCTCAGCACCTTTGGCAGTGCTGATCCATTTTCTCAATCAGTTTCAATCAGAAACTCATTTTCCTGAGCACCTCTCGACTCTCAGCCCCCAAGGTGATATCTGAATATTTTCTCTATGGAACATCTCCCTGGGGGAAGAACAAAATCAGCAAAGTTTCCCTGGCACTTTTCCCTTCCTTTCCATTTCCACCATGGCTGCCATAATTTAAGCCTTTTGAATCATGGTAATGGCCCTTACTTCCTCGAATCCTCTCTGTATCACTGCTGTCCAATTCATCTTTATAAAACATGGCGTTGATAAGTGGCCTTATTTGCAAGATTTGCCTCCAGCCTTTTTGGAGCATTCACCTATCAATAAACTAATTTTGAGCTTAAGTCACTATATATGTGCAGTTATGTAAATGACATGCACAACTGTCAATACAAGAAATTATTAGTAAAATCCTTTTTTTCTATATGAAGAATAAATAGTTTCCTCTATTCAGATGGATTTTCCTGTGCCTTCTCTGGGCTGGGAAACCTTTGCTCTGTGGGAGAAGCCATCCTAGTCAGCATGGCATTTGAGGCCCGATGCAGACCACTCCCCTCTTAAAACCTCATCTCTGTGTAAGTTGGCCTCTTCACACTGTCCCCATGTTTGTGCTTTCCCTCCGTCCTTTGTACCACCTGGTTTGTCCCGCCTTTTTTCTCCATCTGATCCATTATCCCAACTGTATTTTGAGACCTCTTTCAGCTCCAAGCTCCCTCCTTCCTCTGAACTTCTACACTGTCATCTTTTGCCCCATTCGTCTGCCAATTGGTCATGATTAATGTACCTTCCTCTTCCGGTTTTCACACATGGCCCCTGATAAATCCAACACCCCCCCACACACACTTGTTGGTTTATGGATTAGCACAACTAATGGACATTATTTTAAATTGCGACAAGAGAGATATAGATTAGATCTGTAAGTAGAACTTTAGGACAGGATGTTTTCAAACATTAAATCCGTTATCAGTTGCATTTGCCTAAGGGAGAACAAAGCATGCAGCTAAGGCTGGTCTTGTGCAGGTGCGGCCGGCGGAAATAGATTGAAATCTTCTGATTCCTGCAGAGCTTCTTGGTGATTCTACAAATACTGATCTTACCCACAAGGACTCGGGAGTGGAGTTTCTTCACGAGAAGTATTGGGTTTCCCAGAAGTGCTATTTATCTCAAACATTTCCAGTCCTCAACTAGGGAAAGTGTGAGACACAGTCTTTTGAGATGAAAGAAAACCACGAACCCCATGAAATTTCAATGTTTCCAACTTTATGAATCTTTTATTGCCAAGGTGGTAGCTGACATGACCTTGTGTGCTTTCCTATGTTATTTTGACTCGTGTCTAAAGATGGAAGGTTAAGGGAGAAATTTTACATAGTTTTCAAAAGTATTTATAGGAACTCATAAAATTTTACTTAAAACCTCCGGGGATTGTTGTCTGAGAATGATTCCCCAAGTTTATCAGCTGCACTTTCAGGGTCAAGTTTATAGGGTGGGCTCAGTCTGGGACCACTCCACTCTTGAAATCAAACCAATCTATGTGGAGTTATGCACTTCGTGTGGGAAGGAATGTGATGCCTTCCGTCTCAGCACTTTTCCCAGGACCCTCTGTCCTCAAATCTTAAAAATCAATCTACTACATTTTTCCCTATGTAGACACTAACATATCAAGGATATTTCCTGTCCTATTTTAACTTATTTATTTCTAATTCCCACGTTTAACACTTATTAAAATATATCCTCACTGTTTACCTTGGAACACATAACATACACTTAAAAATTCTACTCTATAGAAGAAACTAAACTTATCCTGTAATAGGAGAAGCAAATACATGAATCAACACATACTGCCATTTGGACTGATGGTAGAAATCAAAATAATTAAATGATACAATCAAAACTACATGAAATATCATACTCAGTTTACAACTACCCCTGGTCCAGGAACCAAAAGATTTGGGGCTGAGGAAAACAGTGCCTTGTGAATTCATAAAATTTACAGACTAAAGGATAAAAAGAGTAAGAAATTCTCACATTATTCTTATTATCTCCATCATCAATATTTGTAGGTAGTTTGCATTCATCCAAAGAAAACTGATTTTTAAAAAATTATTGGTGTGAAGACAGAAAGAGAGAGAGAGAAAACTGGGTTCAAGAAGAGAACTGTCAGGTGAGGCAGAAAATAAATAAAGGATTACTTATAATAAAAAATTGGAAGAGAACAAGGGAACTTTAGAAAAAGGAGTTAGAGAACCACCCATGAAACTTTAAAGAGGGTTAACATTCAGGACAAGGTAGCAGCACAAGGGACCAAAAGCTGTGTGTGTGGTGGCTCATGCCTGTAATTCGAGCACTGCAGAGGCTGATACAGGTTTATTCCCAGCAGTTAGAAGTCAGCCTAGTCTATGTAGTGAGTTCAAGAGCACCCTGAACTATATCATAAGACTCTGTCTCAAAAACAAAACATAAACAAACAAAAAAATGAGTCCAAGATGTATTTGGCACTGAGTCCTGTGGCAGCCATTGTACATTTCCAAACAATATCTCATAAGTGTTATAAATATTATCTCGTTTATTTCTGCAAAGCAAATGATATTGCCTACCTCTTTTATAATAATGAAACTTAGAGACAGAGAAATTAAATTGCTTGCCCTTATGTTATGGTTTATATCTAGTTATTCACCCCAAAGCCTCATGTGCTGATAGGCGGAGCTTTTGGGTGGTGACTGGCTCATGGGTGTGTGATACTCATCCCTGGTTAGTCTACTGATGGATTTATAGCTGGGTGTGATGTTGGGAGGTAAAGCCTGATGGGAAGAGGTGGGTCACCATGAACATAGCCTGGGAGGGTCTGTCTCCCTCCTCCTCCCTTGATCCCTCTCTGCTTCCTGCCTGCCGTGCTGTGAGCTTTTCTCCTCTGCCCGGTTGCTCTGCTGAAACCTCTACAGACTTTGAGTCATAATAAACCTTTCCTCTAACTTGTGGATGTTGGACATTTTCTCCCAGCAACAAGAAAGTAACTAAGATACCATATCATGTAGCTGGTAAGTGGCAAAGCTGAGATTGAACCTATATGGCACCATGGCTTGGTTTTAAGTGCTTCACGCCATTGACTTCCAATGATGAGCTGCAGGGAAAGGTCTGACCAGTCCTAAGTAACCTCTGAGTAACATCTTCACTCTCTTTCTCTGTGAAACTCACATTAGAGAATGTAGTCTAACAAGGCTACTGTATCTGTCTCTATTACTCAAGAGGATTGTGTTAGCACCTTCAAAATCCATCTGAAATTGTTCAATTTCAAGTGGCAAGAACATGACTTACAGAGAGTAAGTTGGGTGTATATGTCCGGTCAGTGGCACTGAAAGCTGGGAACAACACAAAAGGCATTTTGTAGGTTGACAGAGAGCAGCAATCAGTCCCTCAGACGGTCAGAAGCCAGACACCAGTGGAATGTGCACATTTACAGCAACAAGAATGACAGGATCTTGCACTGCTGGATCCAAAAATCATCATTAACTTTGAATAAACAGGAGACAGAGAAGAAGGACAACTTATCTCTCAGATGGGTTAAGACTCATTTATTTTATGGGGCTGATCTCCAGAAAAAAATGAAAAATGAGTCTGAAAGATGATAAGCCTAGCACACAGTTCAACAAATCAACAAAATGCAGTGTGTGCACAGAAAAATCACAGGGCTTTTCAAAAATCAAGAAAATTGTAGAGATTAGTGTGAAAAATAATGCAAATATGTTAATTTTTGTTGTCAATAAACTTGTTGAAATACAAAAACTAGCAATGATATTTTGGAGGCTTTATGCTCCTCTGTGGAAAAGTGACTTTTTTAAGCATCAAGGTTTTACTGTTCCCTCTGAGGGGTATTATACTAGAGGTAGAGACATAACTGAGTTTAGAAACAGATCCAGAGGGAAGTCAGAGAGGTGATCAAGGTGGAAAGTGATTACATAACTGTGAAAGTATTTACAGTTCCACTGATTCTGCACTAGAGATAGCGGCCTATTGAGAAGGAGGGGAGCTGGAGGGAGAGAAGGAACCAGAGTTTACTGGGTACTTAACACCATACCAGACCCTTTGTTAACTAGTTTCCAGACATTATTTCATTATTCACTATTTCGTGGGAGAATCATGGATCTGATGGCTTTATCCCAAGTTACAGATAAGAAAACAAAGACTGAATGAACATAAACAACCAGCAGAATGTCACAGAGCCAGTCAGTGCTCGAGGCTGGACATGAACCCAGATTATTTTTTTAATCCCAATGCTGTGAGTTTTCGACTACCAACCTGACTTGGGGCCTCTACGCTGAGTACATTCCCTGACATAAAAAGACAAAAACAATTTAGGACAAATACTAGGGTACAGGTAGAACACAGAGGCAGGACTACAATAACAACATGGAGAAAAAGAACAAGTTTTAATGCTCTCAGACTTCTGTTTTAAGTCACAAAGCATTGTCACAGCAGGGACAGGTGCTGTTCCCACGTTTCCCAGTTGATATTCACCATGACCCCACATTCTAATCCCTCAGTGCAATCTTCCCACAAAAACAAAAGTTGAGATAAAAGCAGAGTGTAAGGAAGAAAAGAAGCTGTGTGAAGGCAGACACAAAGTACAGCACAGCAAATTACATGCTTGACAGCAAATCCAGCATCTGTGACTGGTAGAAATCATGGAAATTCCATAAATCACCTTGTGAGACGAGGCCATCAGGCATCGCCACCCTCCTCCCCATGCACAGTACTCTGATAAAAGCTGCCACTGTCCAACTTAGCAGGCCTTGCTCTCTCACCAGAACTGATGGAATGAATGAATTGATGCATGAATGAATGACAGTTGAAAGGAAAATTCAGAGAGTGAATGACTGGAGATACAGATGACATAGGCATAATATAGACAGGCATAAGATCCACTTCAAGTGACAGAAGTCAGAAGGCAACCTGTAAGCATTTTAAAAAGATATGCAGGACAAAGAAAATCCTTTTTACATAGATGAAGAACTCCTCCAGTAAGTGCCCGTGACCCTACACAGCACTGTCATAAACTTAAAGGATATAGATATCTCACTGTCACTACACCTCCACCCTGACCAACACCACCCTGACTGGGGCAGCTGTCCTGCACCTACCTGTCACAGTAAGGAAACACCAGCTGTGCCATGGTGGGGATGAGATGGAAAGTGGCTGGGACAGAGCAGAAAGGATGTTGGAACCAGTCATGCAGCCAAGCAGAGAACCGGACCCAAAGGGTCCATCTGGCTGGCTCTCGGGGGCATCAGCAGGTGCTTTGTCCTTACTAGGGGCTGGCACGGAGATGACACAGATGGAGAACAAGTGCCCGGCAGCTGGCTGTGCAGAGGCTGCCAGTGCAGAGTAACTGGGCAGATCCTGCTACGGACGGACAGTACAGCAGCTCTGCCTCTGCACTACGCACAGAAGTGGATGCGGCTCAGAGCTAGGGACTCAGGAAAACACACAGAAAAGAACCTCGGCCAAGCAGATGGGAGAGTGAAGAAATACTTATGCAGGTATCAGACACAAAAACAAACCAGACACACTTCCATGGTGTTGTGCTGACCTTCATGTGGACAAAGAATATTAACTAGAGGATAATGATGTTTGGTGATGTAAAATGAAAGGCAACATTTACTGAGTTCCTGTTAATGTGCCAGGCAGTGTGCTGAGCTCTCTATGTCATTGGTTCCTTTAATTTTTCCCAAATGAACCCCACAGTAACATAGGGAATGTCTAATTTTTCCTATTTTACCAATCAGCAAGCTGAGAGTTAGAGAAGTAGAGCCTCTCATTCCTGGTCACATATGTAGTCACAGCCAGACACAGGGTTTGAACTCAGGCCCTTCTGTACAAAGTCCATGATCCAAGTCTTTGTTTTATGTGAGAATCCTTTCAGTATTCCCCATGAACTGTGCATGAATCTCTTGGAGACTAGTTCTGTGGGAAACTGGCACCGATGAAGAGGGCAACAGACTCACTGGATACACACCCATGAGGCTCTACTAAGAAAAGAACACTGGGCTAGGCAGACCACTGCAAAATGAGGAACGCTGGCCAAACAGCTATTCTTTTTGGCACTGAATTCACCCTGGCCACAAGTGGAAGGTACATGTGTTCACATTTATATAAACACATACCCTAAAATGTGCCAGTATAAATTGACCCATTATTACAGAGACTTCTGAGTTATCGATGCCAGCTTCTAAGCCGTCTTTGGCTTGATGTGCCACCATGTTGCTTAAATCTGTTTCTGCATAATGGGGGATCAACAGCACAAGGCATCAGCTTGTTCTGAGCAAATCATTTTGGCTGCAAATTCTTCAAAGGACAACTGACATTCAAGAGGTTTTTAAAAAATAAAGATCTCAGGCCATTTCTGCAAGCCTTGGACTTCAGGAAGTACCCAAAAGGGACAATTGTTCTCTCCCCTAACTCCAACCCCACGTGTGTTCAGGCACTCTGTACAGTAGCAAGGTTCACTTACCCATTTTTGAGCCTTGAACCTCGCGTTCTTTCTAACCTTATCTAATCTTAGTCAGATTATTTTATTATTTCAGCACTTTTTTTTTTTTGCCACAAGTCATTGGCATTTTATTCCTGGGAAGCTAATTACCTTTCAATACTTTCCTGGTCCTTTTTTAAAAAAGAAATTATTTTAAAAATAAAAGAAGAAAACATATTAACAAACAGACATCCATTTTCAAAACAGCATAAGAACAATACAAACAACAGAGTTACAGATGAAGTGGTAGGAAATTAACAATGGTTGTTGTATTATGTATTGGTATCTTCAAAGTGGTTTCTCAGGAGGACAAATAGAGACATACAATAGTGGCCAAACCAGTAATCATTAACTGTTCCTTTCAGCAAGGCAATAGAAGACAGTAGCACCACTGTTAGCTGTGCTGTATATACATACAGACATGATTTCCTCTTCTTTGCCTTCTCCTTTCACACACCCCATAGCTCCAGAGTGAGTCTCTGCCTAACCAACCACAGGCATTAAATGTTAAGTAAATAAGACTTATTTTGGGGTTTCACAGCCCACTTCTTTATAGCATTCAAACTGTTACTTCATCCCCCTGAAGTTGCCAAGTGAGAAGAACAGCCTGCTCTTTACTATAAGCAATAACCGTTTCTTCTCCTATCTAGAAATGCACACTGTTGCCGACAATGAAATTTTATTTCAAGAATTAGATCACCTTACCCTCTAAAGCAAAACAGCTCTCTGGCTGCCTCTGTTTTTTTTTTCCTCACCCAAATCACAATCCACTTTGAAAATTTACACACATTTGTCATTTGAGAAATAGTTCTCTGCTTTCACTCTTGAGTAAGGAACAGCTTTTTCTAAAGACGGTGTCAAATAGCCCACGGTTACTCCCATTTCACTGTGTTAATCATTATCTTCTATTACCAGGCTATGGACACTGTCAGTTGTGAACACGGCCATTTTACAGCAGACAAAACATGAGTCAAGAGGGAAGCAAGTCCTTGATGGAATCTGCATGCATCATTTTTTTCTAGGCAGGACCTGTGGCATTTCGGCTGGGTGGGCCTGCTTTTATCGGCTGCCAGGGCCACCGGGGGAAGATGCTAGTGTGGAAAGATCTAACTGAGCAAACACCACCCCAGCCTCTGTGAAAACAGTCAGGTGCCAAAAATTAAGCCGCAGAAAAACTGTTGTGTAAAACAGCAAATGAAATGGACAATTTGTCTCAGCGCAGAACCCTCTCCTTCCAGGCCTGTTAAAGACATCGGTGCTTTGGGAACTGTTCAGAGTTCTAGAGAAGAAACTCTTCAAACACACTTCGGGAGGGATGGGAAAGGCAGGACTGGGAACAGGAGTGTGCTTTTTAATGACTTGAGGCCAAGTGTGCTTTCCTCTGGTTTTTCTTTCATGTTTTTTCATAAAGCATTTTTCATGTTATTTTGCAGCAGTTTTTCTCCCTCTTATATTCTTAGGTTACTAAACTAACAAAGCGTCTCGGCCCCCATGTACTCTATCTATTTAGCTGGAAGGCAAGTTTCAGCGATTCTATGTGGAGAATGAAGCGGCAACCTGCTGCAGAAGTCAGATGACAAAAGCCTCCCTTCAGAGCCTGTCCATCCGCAGGCCCTGCTGCTTAGTGACCAGATAAGTAGGATCCTGGGGCACCTGGGTCCTCCTGGTTCACGTCAGGGATATAGCTGCTGTATTTACATTTAACAAATATTTTGTTTTTATTACCTTACCTTGTATGTTTCCAGGAGTTCTAACAAAGGCAGAAATACCAATAATGAGCTCATCTAAAGTAAAATCAGCTATGCAATTTGGACTTAGGAATCAAAGCCAGCAATCGTCAAATGAGGTAGACATTTAGACAGCCAGCTTTGCACAGGTTTTATTTGTCCCAGACTTCTTTGTACACTGAGCAGTTCTTTACTCCCCTATTTACCGACTGTAAAAGATATAGAAGCCACAGACTCCTCTGAGTGTCTGCTGGATGCCGGCTCCTGAACCTCTCTTTTGAGTGAGGTCTGGGTAAATCTAAGAAATAGAACATATACACTGGAAAAGACTTTCCGAAAAGGGCAACTCCACTTTTATATACTTCCGTTCCACTTCAGTCTCACTGCTCTTCCTTATGCAAAGTTTAACAGTCTTCTTGTTTTCAAAACTTCCTCCTCCTCATACTGAAGTTTAGAAGGCCTCTGACAAGCACAGTTAGGACCTCAAAAACCAAAAGGTCCAAAGACCTCAGACCAGCTTGCACATATCACTGAAAGATCTCTGGGAGTGGAAATATCCAACCTGGTTGTCTTTTGCTTCTATCATCAAATACTGTTGAGGAAAGTGTTCAGGATTCTACATTGCAGAAGCTACCTAGGACGCAAACAGTTACTGTGAGTGCATCTAATGGAACGTATAAAATGGACAATGATTTTTTTCATTTGAGATTCTTGTATTCAATGCAGTAATGTGTGCATATATGGGGAAAATACATCTGCAGGTCAAGATTACCTCTGAAAGACTACAAACTGAGATTCAACCATCAGAACCCAAAACCAAGCACATCTATGTGTGCTTACACTCACACATTTACATTTTACCCCATTAAACTGATAACCTCCTCAGGGAAGAGATAAGCTGGACTTATAATTAGCACCATTTATATGCAGTTAACACGCGACAGCCCATCAAACACCTGCTTAGATTAGTTTAGGATCTAAGCTATGATAAAAACTTTTCTGGCAATCTTTTTCACACTTAAATGTTAATTTTGGAGATGTTGCCTTTTTTGCTTTTTCTGTACAGTATTTAAACAAGGCCAAGTGAAATGATAATAAATTCTCAGTTATCACAGAAAAAAATTCATGGCTTTCCCAGTGAAGTTGCATTTGTAGAAGCACTTCCTCCCACCCAGAAGAAATAGTTTTTATTATATTTTTCTATTTTTTAAAATAAATTTTGTTATCCTCTTAAACTAGAAGAAATCTTGTTCATCACAGGAAAATCATGAAAATACATAATGACATTTAAAACTCTATTAACAAGAGATAATGTTAACTTGTGGCATTTTTCAATTCTTTTTTGTCAATCTTTGAAGTTTCTAAAACTTGCTCCCTTGCATAGGGACTAGTTTCATGTTACAATATTGCTTATATATTTATCCATGTTATTTCAGTTTTCCTAACTTCTGTTTCTATTATCTGAAAAACCTTCCATTCTAAGGGTGAAGTAAATTTTAACTACTCTTCAAGTACTCTAAGTTGTTACTGGTTTACTTCCAACTTGTTCCTTTTTTTTTTTTTTTTTTTCATACTAGGAATCAAACTTAGGACTTTGCACTTGCCTGGTAGGCTCTTATGCCACTGAGCTATATCCCCAGCCCCTAACTTTTTCCAAATAACATTGAAATGGCTAACTTTGAATATAAATCTTTTTCAGACATTTGAATTTTTCTGAGCATAGATTATAAAAAGTAAAATTAGTCGGGGTATATTTTCATGGTTTCTGATATATTTTGTCAACTTGATTTCCAAATAATTGGTACCAAGTTATTTCTCCACAGTGTGTGTATTTTCATTGTGCTGTTACCAATATTTTGCTGTGGTTTTAATCACTAATTTAAAAGGCTAACAGTGTTATTTCATCATTTGAATTGCATGTGTTTACTACTGAGATTTGACATTTTCAACCTCCTTGAAAATTATGTATGTCAGGTCTTCATTTATTTATTGCATTCCTGGGGCTTCTTTCTCATTGATTTGTTTGACTGTTTCATGTATTAAGGATATTATTAGTCACAATTTCACTGAAATTCTTTCACATATTTTCAATAAAATCTGTGACTTCCCTAACTGAATTTCTTAATACACTGTTTTCCTCCCAACATATCTAAGGATAGCTTTGGATTTCAACATCATAGAAATGAATTAGGAAAAGATGCCAAGATAGTTAACTCCAAAATATAATTCCATCTCCAAGGTTACTAATTCAATATTACTTCAGTCAACTAGCTAAAGCTACATGACCTGCAGCAAGTGACTCAGTTTCTCTCAGCCTCAAGTTCCTCATTTGAAAAATGGGAATGATACCTCACTATCAGCCTCAGGGAAATGTTGTGGAGATTAAGTGAGAAAAACCTTCTAAAAGAGCCTGGTAGATAGTAAATATCATATAAATGTAAGCTATGGTTATAATATTATTGTGCAATTACTTTAAACCCAATTCTTTATTCCATAACTATTCTTATTTATTAAAAGTCCTTTTAAAATGATGAGGGTTTTTTTTGTTTGTCCAGTAAATGACAAAAAATGGCAACAAGCTAAAATGAGTCATAGTTTAGCCTGCCTGTATGAAAAGTGAGAAGAGAGAAATAACTCCATTGGTGTATAGGAAAGCATCATCACAACAGAATGCAGGTCTGTAGTAATACAGTGAAATGTCACATCACCATTCAAGTACAGAAATGTTTTGCTCATGATATTTTTTAGCTTCATTACAATATAAATGTAGGTAAAGGTTTTTAAAGTTTAATCTAGTTTGGCATTTTTCATTCTTTTCTGAATATTGATACACCTTGTCCAGATTCTAGGAAATGTTGAACAGTTTTCTCCCTCTGTAAGTCCACTGATGTATTATATAACTTCTTATGTTTCCAAATCTTTTATCTCATCAGTTCTCCTCTTTCTTACATACTGTAATGATTAATGGTGATTATGTCAATTTGACCCAAGTAAGAATCACTCAGCAGATTAATAAAGCTCTGGGTGTGTCTGTGGGTGAGTGACATGCAGCCACAAACTAAGGAGGTTAGAACCACCCTGGTATGGGAGGTACCAGCCAATAGGCTTGTCACTTGACTAGAATAAAAAGGGAAAGTAAAGGGAAGTCCTATCTTTTTTCTTCAGAGGAGTTCTGGTCTTTGCCATTGCATTTATTGCTCTAGCCTTTGCCATTGTTTTTGGATGTTCATCGCCAGTTCCTTCAGGCTACCAGTGTACTCTCCAGCTTTCAATGCACATTCTTCAGCTTTCTGACACAGCCACCCACCAGACTCTGGAGTGAGCTCCAGGCCTTGCACCTGTACTAGATCCTTCAGCTCTCCAGCATGCAAGCCACCATTTTGCATTTTTACACTTCTGATCTGGCAGACTACCCATGGGACTCAATCACTTCCAATCCCCTAAGCTTACTTAATATATCCCTTTGACAATATTATCTGATTGGATATTTGTTCCTTCAACTAACTAGATTTTGAGAAAAAATCTAAGTGACCTGTTATGGCTTAAATATGAGATGTTCCTGAAAGGCTCATGTATTGAGGGCTTGATTTCCAAAGTAACAGTGTTCAGAAGCATGGGTCAAGAAAGGAGATTGGATTATGAGTGTTCAGACTTCAAAGTGGATCCATCCATTGATGACACCATCATTTGATGGCATTGTTGGGAGGGAACAGAAGTAGGAAGTGAGTTAGTTGAAGGGAGTGGGTCCTGTGGGCTGATCTTATGGACTGTTTCTTCTTCCCAGGCCTTTCTTCTGTGGCTCTCTTGGCTCTCTCTGCACCCTCGTCACCAGGAGGTGAGAGCTTTCCTCCACCACACTCTTCCCCCATGATGCATTTGCCTTACCACAGGCCTAAAGCGATACAGCTAGGTGGCCATGGACCTCTGCTACCATGAGCCAAAATAAATATTTCCTCTTTTAAGTGGATTTTTCAGGTATTTTGTCACAGTAATGCAAAGCAAAGCTGATTAACATATACCTGCATTTTTACTTCCAGTAATTTAAATTTGTTCTCTTGCATCTGCACATTCAAATTTCATTATCACTTAATGATATTTCATAAATTCCTATTCTTAGGGTTTATTTTTTATCATCGTTATTTGTCATGATGAGAATTAAACCAGGGCCTTTGTATTGAACTACATCCCCAGATCTTTTCTTATTCTTTATGTTGAAACAGGGTCTCATCGATCACTAAATTGCTGAGACTAGGCTGGAAATTCTGATCCTTCTGGCACAGCCTTTCAGATGGCTAGGAATACAGGCATGGGCCGCCATGTCTGGCCCCTAGTCTTAGTTTTTAATGGGCGGTCTTCACTCTTTGTGTGCGTCTGAAGATTTTAAGCACATTTGCTTTCAAGCGTTTTCCACTTGAATCATGTATGATGAGGGTGGCATGGCCTGCTGTGAGAGACAGAAACACAGCTATTTATCAGGGCTCAGGAATATGAGGGGACAGTATAAGCAGAAGAATGGAGACTAGGTGAGAATCTGCCATGTAATTTCTTGTTTTCCTCAAATAGGATTTCAAAATACTTGGAGAAAAATGATGAATCCTTTTAAGAAATACACTCGGTTAAGACATATGATAAATGGGCCAATGTTTCAAATTCAAAATGCAATTATCACCAGATAGTCTTCATTGTCTATTGCTTAATAAAAGAGTTTAAGACTTAATACTGTTCTCAATAACTGTGAGTGGAATAGATTAATGGAGAATCGATGAGCGAATTTTAAATGATGTTGAGTTCCTAAAATAAGAAGGCTCAGTCAAGTAAAATGATCATTAAAGCAATGTTTCTTCAATTCCCAGAGCACATATGTTTCATATTTAATTTTTCTGAGCTTAGAACAGTCTTATGATCAGTGTAGACATCCACTGAGAAGAGGTTGTCTTTTGAAAATTTTTTTTTGTATCAAAGATGCATCTTTCCACTAATGTTATTTAGAACTAAAGAAAAAAGACACTTTAATATAATTGTGAAGATGGCTTAAACATAGATAGGAGAATAATTAAAATGATACCAACAATTTGGAAGTTTCTAACTCAATGGGAACATATACTAACTTCAACCAAAATAGATGAGCTATGTTGTACAATAAAGTCAGCAAAAAATCTGAGCATGGTCAAAACCAGAGGAAAATGAAATTATAGGACTTCAACTCTTTGGAGGAAAATAACCTTTTCCTAGCTCCCTAGGGTCTGTCTATATGAAAACTTTGACTCTTCTAGCTAAAGTGAGTTTTCTAATAAACCAGTGAAACCAACTTTATGAGCTTTAATCTACCCAGCTAAGGGGACCTTAATTGGTAGAGAAAAAAACTAAAAGGGGACTTGTGAATGCTTTTGATCAAAACTGAGGCATCTCTGGGAGAAACTTTTCCCTTGAGGCTAAGAAAACATTTGAAGAGACTTTCTAAACAGAAGATCTCAGATGAAAGGCTGCAATACAGAATTACGATGCAGTTATAAATTCTGACTCTGTGCCACAGAAAGGCTAGAGGTAAGTGATGGGAGACCTGGGACTTTTCACAAACAAGGCTAGGGCTCCCCTTGGTAGAACACTTCCAGATGGTGGCCTACCTTGCTCCCCTTGCAGCGAATTACCTCTGCTCTAGTCAATAAACCAACCAAGATGAGGGGGTGGGTATGCTAAAGTCTTTTAAAAGAATTATCATACAGTAAACCTCCTCTACTATCATGCTCTAATCATTTAGTAATTGTTTTTTGATAAAAGCTGGAAGTCGGCATGAAAAAAGTAGTCACAAAGCCCAATGGGATTTAAGCAAAGCAATTGATTGAACAGAGGAACCAATTATGAAATAATTTGTGAAAGGATGGCATATTTGTGAGATTAAAAAATGAAAAGCACAGTTCATTCATATACCATGTAATGAGTATACATTTTAACCCCTAAAATATATTTCCAGAAATATTTGTAAAATCAGATTAAATTCTAACTTAAATTTGTTAAGAGAAGAATGATTTTTTTCCTTGTCTATAGGTATCAACCTATGAATATAAAAACTGAACTTGGGCCCTTATTCAGCAGAGAATCAGAGCAATAAACATTTTGAAATGGAAAGGACTTTCAAAGTCCTGCAATACAAAACCTTTCTGGTCTGCAAATTGTGCAATTCTGGGTCGATGTGATCTCATAGGCTCTGCTTTTAAAAAGCCTGCAGCTACCAGCTGATTCTTTCTTCAATAGTCAAGTGCTCCAAATAAAAAAAACCGAATATTTTACCACCTATAGTCCTCTCTTATTCTCGCCTCTGCCCTTGGTGATCTGATCAGACTTCCACTTTCCCTTTCCTTAATTCTAGTTTTTAAAAAATCACCTCACCAGCAGCCCCAAATTGCTGACTACATGGTACTCCTGTTCTTACCTTCTGATTGGTGTTTGGTAGTTAACACTACTTTTCACCTTGTCCTTCCTGAATTTCTCTCGTCCCTTGCTTGCTTTCTTTCAGATCATCTGCATGGCTCTCTTCCTTTTCTCTGGCTGTTTCTTCTCATCTTTTTCATGGGCTTCTTTTCCTTTGCCCTTTCTGTACTGTGAGTGGCCTTCCCATTTTTTTTTTTTCCATTACCTTGATTTTTTTATTCTCACTCAAATACTGCATTTCACCTTTTATTAAACAAACTAAATGCAAACAGTTTACAGCGCCTTGCTGGGGCTGCCTCATATGAGCACTCGTTTCTGGGGTACCAGAGGCCATGGCTTCAGGGCCATGACTGAAATTTGGCCATGTCCCATCACAGACGCCCCGACAGCACCAGGAACAGAAACGCTCAGCCGGGCTCCGGCCGCACTCCTACGCGAGGTGCCTCTTCAGCTCCTCCACCACGGCCTGCGGCTCCGGGAACTTGAGTCTGCGCGGCGGCCCCTTCCCGATGCCCGTCCAGAGCTGGGCGCCGCTGCCGTCCGCACGCCGCAGCGTCACCTCGAAGCTGCCCCTCCGCGGCTGCGAAGGGTTGAGCGCCACCGCCAACTGTGGAGCCGCCACGCGCAGCGCCTGGCTCAGCGCCGCGGCCTGGCGCGCGTACACGCGTCAGCTGGTGCAGTGTTCGATGACCACCTGGGCGTCCGCCGCATCCGCCCCGCTGTCCACCGGCTCCCCTCGCTTCTCCTCAGGGCCAATTTCCGCGGCCTCGGCCTTGCGCTTCCTCCCGCGAGGGGCCATGGCGCCGATACTGCGAGGCTGGAGTCTCCACGTGAACCCTGGCCTTCCCATTTCTCACTCTAAATATTCTGGTTGATCTCCTTTCCTTGGCTTTACATATCATCTAGATCCTAAAAGCTCACAAGTCTAGATTTCTGCTCAGAACTTCAAAGCCCCCACTTAGCTATTCAGCTGCCTACTACACCTTGTTGTTCATATCCCCACTGATGAAATGCATTATTTCTTCAATCTAAGTTGGCTTTTCATGTATTTATTCTGTTAGTAACTCACCTAGTTATACATATTTTCCCCTACACAAATTAATTTCCTTTGCATTTACTGTTTTACAAAAATCACCCATCAAAAGACACCCAAGTTAGAATCCTAGGAGTTTACTTAGACTCTGCTCTTATATTTAACCATTACAAGAGAAATAATACCAACAACTTATTATTTTTTCTTATTTATCATAATTATAACAAATTCTTACTGAGTTTTTACTGCATGTTAGGCACTTATAAGATCCACACATTTTTATTGCATTTAAGTTTCACAACAATCTTAGGGCATTATAATCACAGTTTCAAAATACCAGACAGAAGCAGAGATAATTGGTAACTTACCAAGTTCAGACAGGGAAATGGTGAAGCTGGTAATCAAACCCACAATGTCGCAAGGGCATGAGGTTTCTGACAACCATGCGGACCTGTACAACATAATTCTTCAACCTTCTTCAAATTATGGTTTTCGGCTGGGGATATAGCTCAGTGGAATAAGTGCTTGCCTAGCAAGCACAGGGTCCTGAGTTCGATCCCCAGTACCGCAAAAAAAAAAAAAAAAACAAATTATGGTTTTCCTGCTTCATTCTTATCATTGTCTTCTGCAACTTTCATCATTCACTCAAACTAAGCTCTAAATTCCATGAAGACCTAAACTGTGTGTTTGTGCTGACCAGTATCTGTTGTGCTTAGCACACTGATTAGCACTGAATAGATCTTCAATAAGTGTTTTTGAGGCAATGGATATATTTTTATCATATTAATAATAGGTAGAAGGCTATTTAGTTTAGGGTACAAGCAGGGAATGTCATGAGATTGAAACAGGGCACTGTCAATGAGCACTTTGAGCCAGATAAACTGGGACATATCACCACTTTAATAACTGGGTTATGTCCAGTCATGTTTTGGCAATTTTACAGCATCTCCTCTTTCTATAACCTCCCTGGTATTACAGGATGGAAAGAAAATCTTGGAATTACTATTCCTAGAATCTCTGCCAGAGGGATTAAGACAAGGCGTTCCATTCATGTGAGGTTTGAAAGACAAAAAATGAAATAGAAACTATTATGATCGCTCTGATGTGGGGAGGCACACAGGCATGGCAGATCGCAGCTACATGCTTCTGCCAAAAGCTTCCAAATATCTTCCTACAGATCATTCACTCTGGTGCTCATTGGTGACCACTTCCTGTAGATTCTATGCTTCTTGATTCTTCGAATGTGAACTTCCCTTCCTAAAGCCTTGCGACATTTTTATAAGGACTTGTAAGGTAATGAGCCCTAGCTGCCTCCATAAGCAAAACTTTACTGGTTTGTCCCAGGAAAGGCAGCAAAACCCAAAACTGGTTAGTGAAAGGTCTTCTCCATCTGGTGTTTCAAAAACCAGGACTCTTTTACCCCTTTATTTTTTCAATTCAACATAGAGCTTCCAAAGTTACTACTAAGGGAAGTGATGAATAAGCACACAAACTCTTAAACAGTTTGTCCTGGAAAATTAAACTACACTCTCCTTCCTGGTCCTTCAAGCAGGACCATCCTACGACCTCAAACTAACAGCAAGAGATGATCAAAGAAACAAAATGTTTGATAAGCCTTAATTAAACATTTCTGTTATAGTCTCTCAGTCCCTACAGTCAATCTCTTCTTGCTTGAAATAGCTAGGATAGTTTCTGTTCTCCTTATTGATATACTGTTAAATAATATATATTTGTAGAATTTAGGTAGATGAACTTGAAAAAGAGGCATTAATCATTTGTTTTTACATTTAGATATCCAAATATTGCTGTATATGAATACAAGCATATCTTACATAAAATGTGACATATGTGCTTAGTGTTAGACTCATCTACCTACTGATAAGTGCAGCTAGGATTAATAGATTTAATAGCAAAGGCTAAATTAACATTAATGTCTTTGACAAAGACAGTCAAACAAAAAACGTGTTGGTAGGAACCAGTTCACGCATGCACTAATCATTCTTTTACATTAAAATGACCTATTCTTTTCAGAGAGCAATAATGCTTTTGAAATTTCAAAGATACAGAACTACTACCCACTGAACCTATAAATACAAGGGTCCACCTCATTATTCTCACATTCAACATGCCTCAGGATGCCTGAGGTTATCTACAGGGAACAACAAGGGATGTGAAATGGCATAGTGACTCTGGAATTTGGAAATAATTGTATTTTCATATAATGCTATTAGCATCTTTTCTACTCTTTTCCAAGAAATACAAACCCGTTCATTCAGTATAAAGTCTTAAAACATTCTCCAAGGGGCAGAGTTACAATACCACAACATTAACGTGATTATAGATGTGGATCCACCCCATGTACTGCGGTAGACCTTCGCGCCTCCCTTTGAAGGTGATTGTCGATGGACAGTCCCTTGTTTTCATTTTAATGGCTACAGGGAAGATTAGTTAATTTTCAGGGATGATGGATGGTCAATACAGGTGGCAGAGCCATCCTACCCCACAGGCAACATTCAATTCCTCCCTGAATTGAGACATTCATCACTGTGTTCTGCCTACCTGTTCCTCTGTCAACAAACGAAGGTCACGTTCCTCTCCTCAATTTGTGTTCATAGGAGATGTGTGTACAACAAGCCATCTGAAAGATGGATGTGAATTGAGATGGTGCACTTCAGGTGAATCATTACAGGGCTGAAGTTGAATTCTGCTACTTTTCATTTCAGGTAAATTTATGGAAAAGAAGATGAGGGAAAGGAAGTAAGTAGAAACTCATCTTTATTGAATACTTATTATAGTTAGGTTCTGTGCTCACTAACTTCACAGATTTTCTTACTCACTCATCACAACATCCTCCGAGGAAGGGACTCTTTATCCCAACTATACAGTAAAGAGGCCTCACTATGCAACTTCCTATCTCAGAACCCTTGGGGAAACCTTCCCACCTTTCAGACTCAGTTTTCCCATCTGTATAATGAGGACAGTACTTGCTGTATATCTAAGCATTATTCACACACACAGGTATTTCTTAGCATTTTTTTCCCTGCCATATTGACAGCCTTAGGAGCATTGGAAATCAGACTTATCTGACCCCAAAGGTCCTGCTCACTCTTTTGCCTCCCAGAGACACTGTGATGGGGACCTTAAAATAAAGGCACACCTGGGTGATCCAGATGCTCCTCAGACACACTGCATCCTCAAGCAGAAATCACATTCTGTGTACTCCCTTGAGGAGAGTACCTTTGCTGCTAAAATCCATGTTTGTCAGAGAAGAAAAGTGGCCGGTAATGATGAGCAGAGAAGATCACATGTTGCTGATGAAAGCTGGCCGACACTTATCAAGGGACATAGGACAAAGCTGTGTAAAGGTCAGGCCCATCCACTTTGTGTGTCAGATACTGAGACTAAGGAAGAATCTATCTTGAACTCTTCAAGTTGCTCACTTAGGAGCAAGGTCAGTGGTTGAGCTCTGTTGACTCTGTGGAGCTTTGTTTTCCCCTCTCAGTTCCTTCTCAGTGATGTAGAGAATGGAAACCCGGAGCCACAACAGTAACATCAAAGATACTACGAATAACAACAAGAGTTGATTCTACCTCTAAACTTGCCCCTGAACCTGGGTAAGCTAGTCAATAAATATAGCACAAACCCTAAGTTCTGAGGACAAGACGGATTCACACACTACTCTCAGGTAGCTGGCAGTCCAGCAGCGAAAGGAATATTTAAGAAATAATTATACTTGTGCGAGATGGCCCACATGTGGGCGGGTATTATCCTGTGCACTTCATAGATAAAAAGACTGAAGCTGAGGCTGTTAACAGGATTTTCATAAAATTTCGAGACAGTAAATAGCATAGTCAGATTTCTGAGCTGGGTCTTTATACTCCTGGGACTAGTCTAGGACTTTCTACATTGTCACATTTCTTCACTTGATTATGGTGAATATAACCTAGGAAGCAGAAAGATTGGACAGACTATGTAATTGATTGTGGAGTTGGCCTTGAGCCTTTCCTTTTCTTGGTTTTGATATGTGGGACTGTTGGTTTTGGGAGGATTTTTAAAAGGAGATAGAAAGCATCTCTGTGGATTGCCCTGTGATTCGCAGGCTCACCTTTGCTTAAGATAACAGTGGGTCTTATTAGGATATCTGAGTTTCCTAGGGATCACCTACTATCCAGCCATGGATATACATGGATGTCTATACAGACCCTCTACCAGGAACTCACACTATGTTTTCCATACCTCCTTAAAGAGGAGCTTCAGATGACACTGTGAATCCCCAAACTACAATAGTGGAAAGATCTTTGGGAGGGCTTTCACAGTAATAATGCTTGAACTGTCTCTGAAAAGAAGGGATGAAAGGAGGTGGGTGCTGGTGTGGGAGGTCAGAGTAAAAAGACACACTTGGTGAAGTAGGTGTGGCTGGACAGAAATGGGATTCAGCTCTCATGGTATACTATTGAATACACTGGTCCACAAGTTAGAAAATCTGGGTTCTGACAAACTATGGTCAGTGTCCCTGTACAGATCATATTCTCTCTTGGTTTTTTTTTTTTTTTCACGTGAATACTCAGCTTGTTCCACTAGGTGATTTTTGATATTCCCTTCCATCTCTGGCAACTAAGACTCTTTGATCCTCAACGTAATTGGGAAACAAAGGGTACATCTCCACCTTTGGCTAAAGATTCAGGGAGAACTACAGAACCAACATCAAAACAGATAGAAATATGTCTTATTAATTTTTAGCATAACTGAGATCCCTTGGAATTCCATAAGCCAGAACAAAAAGTTTTGATGATTTAATATTAGATGCTAAGGGTCACTATAATTTTGCTCCTAAGACTCACTGGCTCAAGTTGGTGAATATTAGTTAATTTTCTGTGACAATAAAACATCCAAGATAATTAACTTTTTAGAGAAAGGGTTTGACTTGACAATGTCAAGGAGGGTGTGGTGCAACAAACTGCTTACCCCATGGCCAGGAAGCAGAAGAGAAAGAGGAGGAGGCCGGCACCCACAGATCCCTAAGACCTCCCGCTGTGCTTCGCCTCCTAGTCACTCCGTCACCTCCCCATTGCTCCCCTGGAGACCAGACCTTCAGCACATGTACTTTCAGGAGACATTCAAGACTCAAACAACAGCAGAGAAGTTGGAAAAGATCCATCTTCCTTTCTTTTGTTTTTGACAGGAAGACGTAGCGTCCCCAGTGACATGGCCTCACAGCCTATAAACTGGTCGTGCACACATCTTTCTTTAGAATCACTTCCTCTTCAAGCTGCTTCCTCACGGTCAAGATGCTCGATGGTCACTGTGGCAGTCTTCCTTCAGTGCCTCAGTCTTAGGGACTACAGAGGGTCATTTTCTAAGGGCAGCCTTCGAATGACAGGAGTCACTTCTGCTTCCTGGCAGATGAGTGGAATCCATGTGCAGAAGGCATGGTAAGAACCCATCTCTCACAGATGAAACTCACACAGCAGATAACCTTGTCTGAGTCTCAACAAAGCCATAGCAAACATGACATCTTAAATAGGCTTTTATATAAAGCTAGTAGTATTTTACAGAAATATTTTGATCTAAATGTATTTTCCCTGAAGAGATTAAATACACAAGAAAATTCATCTTTGAAGACCAGTAAAAATAAATATATATACATACACTCATCAAGAGAAAGCTTCTAAGACTTGATTTTATCACTACTCTCTAGCCTCATCAGTTCATATTTAACTGCAGGAAGAGACATTTCTGTTTGATCATTTTTCTCTCCTCCCCCTCAATAAGTGTCTGCTTTTAAAATTGCCAGCTGTTCTTAACAAGAAGCAGAAAGACCACGGTTTCTTTTTCCTGATGGTGTCTTAGAAGGTTTTAACTGCTGATATTATTGCTTCCACCAGTGAATCACATGAGATAAATCTTTCTTAGTTTGTGGGGTCAACATCCAAAGTTGTGTCAAAGCTGGAAAACAGCATCTTTACTTGGATGTTTCTCATGATTTTAAGCAATAAATCACAGGGGAAGAGAAATAAAAAAGGCATTTATCCAAATTAAATCATTGCTTACATGTAGTACATTTTTTCCCAGTCTGGAAAATACAAAAGGAAAACAAAAGGCCTAGATAGGCATGAGTAGATAGGAGAAAATGTGGGTCAGGTTCAAATCATATATATCAAAGATTTTAGAAGTTAATCATGAAGAGTAGAAGGTATATGATTTATTAAAAATGAATTAAGTGAAGTTAATATCATTAAGAAGAAATAAAAATATTTTTCTTCTATAGTTATCCTCTAGTAAGTGAAGGATAAGAAAAAAAGGTTGTGTAAAAACTGCCTCTGAATGTAAAATTTCAGGATAGGTAAATATGAAACTACCACACAACTGAACTAGTGAACAGTGATCCCATCCAAAAACAACAACAAAAGATGTTTGAATTCCCTGGATGCACATCAACTAATCTTGCACATTTTTTGACTCTAAAACAAACCCTACATAGTTGCTGACAGACAGTGTGGAAAGCAGTATCACTTTAAAGATGATCACAGCAATTCACAGTGACAGGACGGCTCCATCGTGGGAATTCACTTCATGCCATCAAGTTACTTTTTATAACACTTGGAAAATTGTGAAAAATTTGCCACTGTGACCAGAACTAATGTCCCCACTTGAAAAAAACCACTATTAAATAAGATCTGACTTCCAAAGGAGGAGATGGCTGTCATTTTAAACATCAGGATATCAGAGGGACCGAAAGGAGCTCACCTAGAGACTGTCTAGGTTACAAGTCTTGAGTTAATATTCAAGAGATATTTATACCAAAGCCAAGGAAGGACCAAAGAAGTATGGATAAGTAAGGGATTAAATAAAGGCTGAATGATTAACCAAAGGGCAAAATGCAACAACAGTATAAACAATGATGAGCAGATGAAATGGACATCATCTGAGGTGGATGATGTGCTTGATTTCAATGCAGATTTCTCACTTCATCTGACTTCATGACGTGCTCCTCAGACATCGCTCTTCCACTCAACTGTGTCTGGAGAGCCAGGCTCTCCTGCTTGCTTGCATCTTTATCTTCTTCCTTTGTCCTTCCCTTTCTCTTTGGTTAGGTTACTTTTCCTTACCATTTATTTGTTTACGGAAGAGCCCTTCTGGATCAACTCCTCCACTCACCAAAGCAAAACTTCCCTCCAACCCTCTCACATCTCTGTCGTAAAGCACTTGCTAAATCTGACAAACACTACTCTGTTTTACCTTGTTGTTGGGTGGAGGCATGCGAAGATTAAAAGCCAAAAGGGGCTCAATAGTGACAGTACAAATGAGCACACACAAAGGATGGAGACCTGGTGAATGAGGAGCAGAGAAACAGTGTGGAATAGTTAGGTATCTGCAAGCGGGGGGGACACAAAATGCTCTGGCATGCAAGGAGCAGGCCGAACGCTCTGGGGAGGGACTGGAACGATGCACATGTGCCCATTTCCCATGTGACCTCTACCGATGCCCACTCAGCGCCCCTCCCCCAGACGGCTGTGACCCGCTATGTTCAGTCACACACTCTCCTTCCCACTGTCTTTACGCACATTCTCTGGATTTAAACTTAGTGACCCTACCTGCAATCTCATCCTAAACTTAATGCTCATTTTATTATGAAAATAACACAGAGGAGTACAAGGTAAAGCAAAAGGCTAGAAGTGTGATTTAAAAGTTGAGATAATAGAATTGTATTGTTTATCCCTCTGGCAAAGTCCATTCTAAAAATATGCTGAGTACATAAAGCAACAAGGAAACAAGTGCACCTCCCAACTGCTTCCTGTTTTACCCTCCCACCGTCTCCCCCAGGCTCTCAGTGACGTGTGTTCTACCCATGGTCCTCTGAGGATAAGTTGACTTCAGAGGAGGACCAGCCATTGCTGTCATGAGTACCTTAGATTTAGAACTACAGATTGAACTGGAGATTTATTTCTTTCTCAATGCAGAGCACTAAGGATTAGGAGATGCGGTGGGGGAGACCTAGCTAATAATTATAAAGAAAAATTAGTGCACATCTTTCTAAGGTATGATAGTATAAGATAAAATAAAACCTACAATGAACAACATTTAAGCAAGAGGTGATTATATAAGGTACATTTACCAAAGCTGGCCAGAATCACTGATAACCCATAAAAGAACACATTTCCTTTGGTGATCCAGGACTTTCTAATCTGATATGAAAACCAGAGTCATTTGTCAAGGTTAGAAGCAAAATGAATTTGTGTGGTACTCCTTGTACTAGTCCAAACAGCATCCTCTAAAAGCTCTAAACCTAATCAACACCCACGCCTGGACAACTTAAGAACTGCCTGAGCACTCTCAGAAGACATTGCATCGTAGGTCAAGGAGGGAACAAGCAGCGTGACCACAGGGCATTCGCTGGCTGAGCCAGTAGTAGCTAAGAAGAAGGGGGCCAGAGAGAATGACTTCTTTCTCTCTAGGGTTCCAATCATACCTTTACGCCAGCGTTTCCAAATGTAGGATCATTAAAGAGACTGTATGAGCTAGTTTCAAATAATCTAAAGGAAAGAATAAAAATTGTACTTTCTGGGTAACACAGTTCTCTGATTAAGCTAAACTGGCACATTTAATTTCCTTTCTCTTGGTTGAAAAAGTATCAGTGTGATGCAGTGATGTGGCTCACCTCACCACGAATTAAAGTGTGGCCATACATTTTGTGATGCACAGAACTGGGGGAATTAGCATTACTTAAACAACTTTATGTGCTGGTTTCCTTTTTAAAAGAAAATCTTGCAAAGTATATTGTAGTCTATTAAAATTTAAGAGAATATTGACAAGAGAACTGATTGGGGATCGCCAGCCCTTGCCACTTAGAATGCTCTTCACCCTCTTCTGCTTTATTCCACATGGTGAGTGTCATAGATCCAGCACCATCTTGATTTCCCAGGTACCTTCTCCAGAGGCCAAGCATCAGGCCAAAGGAAAAATAATTTCCCTCCTTAGAAAAGGAACAGGAGGATTTCTGGCCAAACTAGCTGATGCAGAAGGGATTCATTTGTCACGAAAGCATGTGGAAATGCTTAGACACTGTGAATTTACAAAACTATTATTGCTTAATGCATAGCATAACTCAATAAAAAAGAAAGGAAGGAAATGAGAAGGGAGGGAAGGAACAGGGAAGGAGGAAAAAGAACGAGAAAAGAGACAGAAATCCCCAGGTACCAGAAATGATAAGGAAATTCATTCTAGGGCAGAAAGTAAAAGCTAAGTGCTACTGAATTCCCTGGGGTTTGAAAGCCCCAAGCTTAGAAGATAACTGGGAAATTTGTGTCCCCCAAAAATCAAGCCAAATCAATTGTGGATTGGCTACGTGCACACTACCATGCGACTCATAAGGACACACCACAAGCCAATATAACAATAGACAGTGTGAAGTTTGAATTAAAACTCAGTGGAAATTATTCAGTGTGGTATCTTGAGTGGGATGCTAGGACAAAGAAAGAAAATCTGAATAAGCTGTGGGATTTAGTTAATAATGTACAAATATTTGTTTATTCATTGTAACAAATGCACCATACCAGGTTAGGGTATTAATAGGGAACACTGGGTGTGGAATATAGGAAAGCTCTGAACTAAATTTGTAACTTTTATATAAATCTTTTTTATATAAATCTAAAGTTTCTCTAAAATAAAAAATTAAAAACTCAATGGGAGAGTTAAGTGGAATTAGAAACACAACTACAGACAAAAACTATGGACTGAAAGAATGAATCAGAAGAAATCACCTGGAAAGGTACAAAGAAAAACAAAGACATAAAAAAATTTCAAAGTTCAACTGAGATATATGACAGAAATAAGAAAGTTGTCCTGTAAAGATTCCAGAGAGAGGGCTGGGGATATAGCTCAGTAGCACAGTGCCTGGCAAATGGAAGGTCCTGAGTTCAATCCCTGGTACTGCAAAATAAAATAAAATAAAATAAAATAAAATAAAGATTCCAGAGTGAGATGAGTTAGATAGATAGATAGAGAGGGGGAGGGAGAGAGAGAAAGAGATATTCTTCAAACTTCTGGGAAAGAACTACCATCTATCACTTCATAACCAACTATACACATCATGGAAAGGTAAGAAAAAATAAAGGAATTGGTAAATAAAGCAGAGTTTGTTACAGAACTGTATTAAATAACTCACTAAATAACTCAAGGAAAAGGCAACTGAACCAGAACAAAAGAAAAACTGCCAATAAAATTGTCAGTAAACACGTTGAGGATGTAATAATCACTAACTAAATGATACAAGTGAAAATCAGGGTAGTTATTCTGTGTCAAGAACTAATAGCCCATTAATTATCGACATAAATTGATAGCAGATATTACTATAGTCCTCCTTTTGCACACAAGGAAACTAAGACAGTGCAAGGTAGCAGTTGGCAAGTGGCAAAGCCAAACACACACATGCACACAGAGTAATTAAGTAATGATCCATGAGCAGGATTCTTAAAAAAGATCTAACTGAATCACTAGTCAACAGTACTATCTATATATGACAATATATATGATGGAAGGGGACATATTGAAACAATCTATGACCACTATACTATTTGGTATATTACTATTTCATTAAATATTTCATTAAATATACTATTTCATTAAATATACATATCATATTTTAATAGTAATCACTAAAAATAGAAGAAAATATATGTTTACAAATAGTAGAAAGAAAATGGAGGAAGACTAAAAGAAATACTGTGGAAACCAACAGAAAGCAAAAGAGAGAAACAAAAACTCCAACTTTAACAGAAAGTGTTAGAAAAATTACTAAAATACAAGTAATCAAATAAAGATAAACCAGACAAATTTCCCTGAAAACTATTGTCAGATTGGATATTTAAAAACCTAACTATATGTCATTTATGATAGAATTAAATAAAAAGAAATTACCTAGATAATTTGAAAGTAAAGGAATAGAAAAAAGAAAGAGTAACTGGGAGGGTTAATGCCAAGCTATTAATATAAAGCAAAATAGAATTGGAAGAAAAAAATCATTAAGGGTGAAGAAGGTATTTGGGATCAACCACAAAAAGCAACAGAGATTCAAGCTATATAGCTAAATTGATAGAAACTCAAAGAGAAATTTATAAAATGACAATCCTAGTGGGAGACTTTAACATACTTTGGTCAAAATCTGATAGATGAGGCAGATTAAAAAAACTAGTAATGGTACAGTAGGTCTGAATAACAAAATAAGTTTATTCTAATGAATATAGACAGGGCCTTACTCTCAAGCAAAGGAAGTCATATATTCTTTTCAAGTAACACAAAACAGTTTTAGAAAACTGATCAAGTAATGGGCCAAAATTAACTTTCAACAAACACCAAAGAATTGGTAATATATAGACCATTATGATCATTATGCAACAAAAGTGAAACTAATAAACTCAATAATAACACTACAGTTTTGGAAGTTTAAAGAAACTGTAATGATAAAGACTCAATGAAGCTGTAATGATAAAGACTCAAAGAAGAAACAATAATAAAAATTCTAACGCATTTAGATTGAATGGTCATTAAATTCAAAACTTGTGGAATGCAGTTAATCCCATGTCTACAGAGAGACACATACCCTCAAATGTACACACCAGAAAGATTGAAAGTTAATGGCCTAAACATTCACATCAAGAAAACAGAAAGAATAAAACAATAAATTTGAATATGGAAGAAAATTATACCACTCATGTAAATTAATCATGAAAGCTACATGATACTGTCTTTGAATGTACATGCTAATAATAATTTTAGAACAATTGCAGGGCATTGGTTATATCTGCAGAGGGAGAAAGAAAAAATAGTGCAGAAGTAGAAAACATTTTATCTATATCTGCAATTTTGTATTTCTTTTATACTAAGGATCTGAATGAAGCATACACTCCAAATTGTTAACATTTATGAAATCTCAGTGGGTATGTCCGTGTTTATTACCCTATGTCATTTTTAAGCACTTAGAATACATTTTAGCTAAGAAGAGGCAAAGGAAAAATTTAAAAAGAAACCTTAAGAAAAAGAAGTAAGGGATTGTCTACTTTTATAAGTTGTCAGTAGCACCAGCCAGAAGTCTTTCATTTATAAAAGAAACAATTTTTGCTTCTAGACTCAATGCAGATCTTATATACACCACAAGCTTGTTCACAAATGCTAACTACAAGCATTATTTTAACCTAAAATTGGAGTCTATTCTCATCTTCACATCCACTTAAGAAGACCTAGATGAGAAATTTTGACTGCATAGTACTTCATTTACGTCCTAGAGCCGGGTCATCCACCATTACTGTCAATTCTTTAAAGAAATATTGTGATATGTTAAACATGTGCCATTAGTCAGATGCTGCAGGACATTGGTGAAGTGTTTTCCTTGTTACAAATGCTACGCTTTCAGGCCAGAGAGATGGTCACCAGGAGTAGCAACATTGCCACAATGGTTTTCTTCCCATTCTGCTCCATTAAGTAGTTTCTGTTTTTGTAACTCTGGTAGATATGTGTCTGCTACATGGTGTTTGATCCTTGGGAGAGTATTGTCATATATTTTACTGATAAGCGCTCATGTCCCATGACCCACCAGAGGTAACAGTACATAACTATAGTGGTTGCTTTGAGGATTAAAAGTATCATTGAGGAAAACTGGCACATAGAAGACAATGAATTAATTGATTCTCTCTTCTCCCAGGTGTTTAATTAATACGTGTTGATTAAAAAAAAGACATGAAGTTCTCTTGAAAGATAATCTACGTTTTTATCAAAACCTGCTTTGTAACTTTAACCAATTTTTTTTTTAAATAAAAGTACAAAAACATATTAACAAACAGACACCAATTAGCATAAAAAACAGTACAATCACAACTGATCTATAGACAAGGTGACATGGTCTCAACAGTGGTTATTGCTTTATCCATTGATATCTTCGAAGTGTAAATATATGAACCCATATACAGACATGCAAAATTGGTCAGACCATTAATCCTCTCAACAACATAAAAACACAAAAACCAAACATCCAAAGACAGAAAACAAAACAGGCAAACAACA